>PISX010010682.1:0-69127 GCA_004024625.1 Mellivora capensis
GCAGGAGAAACGAGGGGCTTTTCCTCCAGGATCTCACAAAGAACCTCAGTCGAGAAAGCTTGAGAAGTGTGAGTGGGTGCTGGCCTGGGGGTAAGCCAGGAGGCGAGCGGCAACTCCCGGCTCCCAGCAATGGGAATCAAGCAGCCCTTCACTTGGTTAAGGAATAAAACTTGGATCTTAAACTCCAGAGGCCTCCAGAGGCATTCTTACTGCTCTCTGTCCTCCAGCCTCCTTAGTCTTCCCTCCAAGTGTGAGGACCAGGGCAGATTCCTATGGGCAGAGGCTGGGAAAGGAGCAGGTCAGGTCCAACAGTCTTAATGAGAAGAGACAGAAATTGTGACTCACGTGGTTTCTGCCTCGCAGCTCTTGGTAGACCCGTGGCTGAGGGTTTCTGGCAGTTCTCCTCCACTGCTTTCGCCAAAGTATCTATAATCTTTGCTTTTCATCTTTTAGCCTGTGATCTACCAATAATTCATTTTTATGTATAAAGTATGGATTTTGTCCCCACATATGGATAATTGAGTCCGCAATACTTAAAGTTAATAGTTGACCTTGTCCTCTGCCTCGCCCTGGCACCTCAGTCAGACACGAGGGTTTCATTATTTGCTTTGGTCTATATTGTGCCATCCATTCTGTTTCATGGGTTTAGTTACACACTTCTGCAAAAATGCCGTATATGCTCGCTGTTATCCTTTGCAGCCCCTGTAATACTTACAAGAGAAAGCAGTTCTACCATCTTTTTCTTCTTTTTAAAAATGATTTAGCTTGCCAAAGCTCTCTAGTCCCTCCCCGTATCAGAATCTGTTGGAATTCTGATTGAACCCTCACTTAATATACAATTATAAAGAAACTTTGCATGTTTATTTTATAAAGCTCTAGCTCTCATTAATATGGTGTATCTCTATATTTACTTGAGCAGTTTCTGGCCTTCCCATAACATTTTATAATTCTTCCTGTGTAAATATTATACATAATTTGTCAGACTGCTCCTTAGGTATAATTTTTCAAGCCTTACTTTCTGTAGGCTTCAGAATTAAAATTATGAACAGTAGCAAATGTCTTAAACTCATTTATTGATCTTAAACACTTACCGATTCTCTGTTTTCTCTGTAGATACTGTATCATCTGCAACTAACAGTTCCTTATTTATTCCTTCTCCTTCCTTATCTATTCCTTCCCAGTTTTAAATCGTCCTCACAGACTCCCAACGCTCCTCCCACCTAGAGTGAGTAATGTTCTTTTTATCGGCGCAGTTTTCTGTAGATCTTATTATTTCAGCCCCAAATTCATCCCCCAGTTATGGATATTTCATTTGGGGCTGCCTACCCGCATCCGAGGTGCTCTCCACTTCTCACCTCCTTGAATTTGTCTTCCCCAGGTGTTCCTGACCTCGTACAGTCTGGCTCCCTCAGAGCTGCGAACACACCAGGCTCCTGTCACCGTGGCCTCTCCCTCGCTCCTCTCCTGTGCTGCATTTTTAGCTCTTACTTTCTGTGTCTCCAGTCTCCCTACCTCTCAACTGACATTTCATTTCTTACAGAGATCCCAGGGAAGGGGGTACTTCAGGTAAATCGTACAAGGCAATGTACCTCTGAAAATGTCCCTCTTTTACATTCCTACTCGATGGATACTCGGGTTTCACTGAGAACCTCGGGCGGACTTCAGCTTCTTTAAGATTGGAAACCACTACTTTGCTGTCTTCTAGCTTCTGGTGTCAACCTTGACAAGTCCAGGTTGTTCTGCTAACTGATCCTTTTTGTGACTTGTGTTTCTCTCCCCTCTCTAGAAGATTTTATGTTCTTTCCTGTTTCCTCAGTAGTCAAGGATCAGACTATTTTTCTCCATGTGACTGAATATTCAGTGATCCCCGACTGCCTAGAATTTTTTGTTTGTCTGCTTGTTTTTAGGATTCTGATATGTACCTGATTTTTTGAGGTTTATCTTCCTTGCATCCTTCCCTATTGTTTACTTTAGAAGTAGTGTTATTTAGCTATTACACATCGTCGTCTTTTCCTCCACTATAATTTTTTTCTCTCCTTCAGCACTATGTTTTTGCTTGATGTTCCAGAATACCACACATTTTCTGATCTACTTGTTGAATTTTTCATTTCTGATCACGTATTTTTGTTTTACAGAAGCCTCTCCTTATGTAGATAGACCTGTTGCTTCCCTCTTCAATGCTGTGTCCCACCTCTCTGAGTACACCAGTTTATTCTCAGCCTTGTTCCATCCACGTAGCCCTTATCCCTCAAGTTGCCTTTTGTTTCTGTGGTTTTTAGTACTTTCTGTCATATAGTCTTCAAATCTGGGACAATTCTGACTTTTCTATTCCTAGCTAAGATCAGGATAGTGGAAAGGTGACTGGCACCCGTTGATGGCACGGGGAGGGGAAGTGGCATTGAGGTGGGCCGGGAAGGCTCAGTATGTGATGGCCCGGTTTCCGGCGCAGAACCGCAGCCCCTGGCCGCGTGCAGCGCCCCCAGGCCGGGCACCTGGGCTGGGTCCCGACCCCAGGCCCAGGCTGCACCTGCTAACCCTTACCCAATCCCCTCGCCCGGGTGGACAGTCGTAGGAAATCCTGCAGGTGAGGTGCTCGCTCTCTCGGTGAGCAGATCTGCTTCTGGAGCCCGCAGGCTTCCTTGTGACCCTCGGGGCGGCTGGACGTGGCAGGAGCAAGACAATTTTTTTGCGACGACCTGGTGCTCCGCTCCTGCCGCTGAGCGGCGCGGGAAGGTGCGTCTCCCGAACGATCCGTAGGTCTGTGTTTCTATCAGCACTCCCAGAAAGCCTTTACTTAAAGAAAAAAAAAAAAAAAAAAAAAGAAAGCAAGGAAGGAAGGAAAGGAAAGGAAAGGAAAAAAAGAGAAGAAAAAGCACTGAAAATAAAACCCAAAACAAACCTGCTGTTTGCCTTCGGTCCGGGGCAGAAAAGGAAGCGCTGCCGCCACTGGTTCCACTGGGGATCGAACCCAGGACCTTCTGCGTGTAAAGCAGACGTGATAACCACTACACTATGGAACCGCGAGCTGGCGAGCGGCTGCCTGGCCCCAGATACAAAAGCTTCTGGACAAACACGTCGAAAAATGTTTCCAATCACCCAGTTGAGGGACAGGTGACTCTATTTAAACACGGGGAATCTTTAACTGCATCCCGGGCGCGTCTCCCGGGCGCAGCGGCTGGAAATAGCCTCCAGTAAAGCCATCTGTGAGCGCGCGGGAAAAACTTCGGTAAAACCGCGTTCTCGATGGTGCCCCCTGCGAGCACTCCCCGACTGCTCCACGCTCACCCCTTCTTTCCAAGGCCGGGTGTTTGGGGCGCTACCACGTGCCTCGCCCCGTGCAGGTGCTGCGGGTTAAAACCCCGCGGGCGCGCACTTTGCACCGGAAGTCCCCGCAGAGCCGCGGGGCGGACGCATCTTTAGGTCCAGGACACACGCGCCGCGTGCGCAGCGCCGTCCTGGGCTCCCTTTATTTGCCACTGGATATTTATGCATCCAGCTCGGGATATTTCTGCATCAGGATGGGACACAAATACGTGTTTTCAACTCGAGGTTCAGAGCATGCCACCCCCAAAATATGCGTCTCTGGCATATTGATAATTTTGAGTTAAAGTCACTCAAAAACCAGCAGGTGGAAGAAAGAGCACTCTGGGCCTTCCTTTTTCTCCCTGAAAGCAGGGGGTAGAGTACCCGTGGAAGGAGCCCCTCCCTGTCCCGGGAGGAAGGAAGGCTTCTTATCGCCAGAGCCGGGCCTCCGGGCCCAGAGAAAACTAACCCTTATCTTCCTAGTCACTGGTCCACCGTTAACTGCCCTCCCCGCCCCCCTTTGTCTTGTCCGGTTTCACCCCATTGGCTCAACCTACTATGTAGGCAGGGAGCTCAACTGCTTCTTTGAGCCTTTGTTTATCCTGTGAGGGCCGCCCATCTAGGTAAAAATTACTTAATGAAATGTTTGTGTGTTTCTCCTATTAATCTGTTTGATGTCCGTTTAATTTAATTCTTGGGCCCAGCCAGAAATGCTAAAAGCGTAGAAGAGACATTTTACCTCCTTTACACAATCTCTCTCTCTCTCTCTCTCTCTCTCTCCTCCTTCTTCGGACACCGTATGGATCTGACCATCTCCTTCAAACTCTGGGCCCTGCTCTCCGGAGCCTTAGTGAAGAGCTCGGAGCCTTTTGAAAGTCAAGTCACTGATGAGTACCACTAGGCCCAGGAGGTCGTGGGCCACATAACCCTTTTGTGTCACCCAAGGTCTTCTCACTTTACATTTTAGCTTGGGATAAAATTCCAGTAGACTTAGAAATGGATAAACTTGGGCAGTTATGCCAAATTCATGGTGGACTAAGACCATGGTAGAAAGAGCCAATCGTGCACCTATTAAACATGACCTTGTAGGATTTGTTTTCCAAGCTCTGGTGATAAGGTGCAGGATTATAGGAGAGAGAAAAATAATCAAATTGTCTCAGTGCAAAATAGAAATTCATAGGTTTTCTGGAACCAAGAGGGGCCTGCAGTTCATACTGAAGACAACAAATTAAAAGATAAGATTATTTGCCACAAGCAAGGATTGGACTCATGCAAACTTGAAGTTCAGCACCTTGCCCATTCATCCATCCCAGCAACTTAGAATCTGTCTTCTCATATCTTTCTTGGAAGAACCAAAATGATTGTTTATAGTTTGGGGAACCTAGGATTGACTTTATAGGTCCAAAAAACATGGGCCCAGGCTTATAAGGATATAAACAAAAAACCAATCTAGGGAAGGTTATCTGATGGGAAAGCCATAAAATATACTTTGAATGATTGTTTTATTAAAATATATTCTTTCCATGTTATGACTTGTATGGGGTATTAGGAAAGAACTGGATTCTCCCTGACCTTGCAGACAAATATTCTGATAGGTAAAATGTATGATTTTATGAAATACATACTTGCATGAAAATGTGAAAAGGCTAAGATAAAGGACAGCACACAAACAACCACACATCTTGGAGATTTGGCCTTACCAAGCCAAAGCTTTGAGAACCAGAAGACACAGTTTTAATAGATTGTCATATAAAAAACAAATACGCTTATCTAGATGGATAATCCAGGCATTATCTAGATGGATACTCGATACTAGATCGAACAACATCTCAAATGTGAAAAAGAAAATGTACACAGCTTTTGTTTTTTAGAGAGAACATTTTTTAACTTAGTAACAGAGAATGACCCTTTAAGCATAACCTCAAAAGTACAAACCCTGGGGTGGAAGAGAGGAATCCTTAACAGAATCAAGGATCTGTCATTAATTTCCTCCACTGACAAGTCAACAGACAGGTAACACATTGGGAGATGATATTGCAAGACCTAAAATTCACAGTAGCCCAATGACTACGACACACAATATACCCCCTGTGCATCAATGTGAAAGACAAACCAACCTCAATAAGAACATGGGCTCATTATAAGAAAAGAGTCAATGTCATAAGACGGAGTGCCAGTAGCGAATAGACACATAAACAGATGCTCAGAGTCTTTAGAAACCATAAATGCAAATTTTTAAAAAACAGTGATGAGACTCATTACACGTTAGATTACAAAAAAGTAGAAAGCTGAATAGTGTCAAGCTTGAACAAGGCTGTGTGGACAGGGGGAGTATGGACTGGAGACTGGGATTCATTAGCCATTCCACTCCTACATCCCAGTGAAATTTGCAAACACAGACATAAAGGGGGTGGGTGAAAAGGCCGTGTTATCTGGAATCGGGGACAGTGGAGGCAACCTGTGAGTGCGCCATTGGGACAGAAGAGAGAAAACACATCGTGAGTACCCACCATGGGATTTTATATAGCAGTTAGGAGCCATGACTTAGGTAGACGTGGGATAATTTTGATGGCTCTTGAAGTCACAATGTTTTAAAAAGATATAAAAATATATACCATTTATATAAATTTATAATATATGTGCATGCAATGTCAATTTTACAAAACATACATATTGAAATGATGTACAATAAACAGATTAGCTTATATAAAGAGAGATATGGCAGCAGGACCTGGGGACAAAGGGAATGCACCAGTCTTGAGGTGTTGTTAAGAAAGGGCAGATACAGGGTAGACTGGAAAAGCCAGAGATGTCCAGAGGAAGGTAGGTTTATGGAGGATCTGTCCCAAGGAAATCTCCCATGTGATTTCTCACCCCAGTTTTCTTCTCACTTCTCTGTATCCTCCACTCAGTTTATCTGTCTTGATGAAGACAGACATCAAGTCCGTTTTAACCCAGCAGGTCCATGAACAGAGCTAGACTGCGCCTGAAGTTTCCTCCTGTGGAACTCCATGCTGAGCCACACATCCGTGGAGCTCCAAGCTGTCCTTGAAAGAAAGGGCGTGACATAGTCTGGTTTGGGCAAGTTGGAAGCAGGGTGGCTGAAAATCTCTACGTCCATGTGTCCTCATCTCTGCTCACTTTCTTGAGCCAATTTATGGAATAAAATGGAAGGAAGCATGATAGTCTTGTTCAAATACAATAAACTAGCTCAGAAGGCAGCACTGTGGGTGTGTAACCTGGCGGTAGTGTTTGCGTCATCGGTTTGGGGGGGGTTAGGGTAGGGGCTATGGAGGATTATTTACACTTGCTTTCTTTACCTCCCTCTAGAATACAAATTCTATAAGGAAAGTACACATTTATGGACCAAATGAGTGAATTAAAGCAGAAACCAAAATAAAAGGTGCTGCAATATCCAATATTTCCTCTAGATGGCAATAGTCACCATGAAATAGGAATTTAACCCATTTTTTTTTTTTAAATTTGGAATTTTTAAAACCTTGCATTGAAGAATGCATTTCTTAAATGTTGAAGTTTCTGTTTTAGTAAAATCTCAGAAACACAGCTATCTTCCCTTTGCCACAAAATCAAGTAAATTTCTGACAAATTGCTACATTTCACAGAAGATGGTATAAATATGATATAACTGAACATGAATGCAAAAAGGGGCTCCGTGGCTTAGCTGGTCAAAGCGCCTGTCTAGTAAACAGGAGATCCTGGGTTCGAATCCCAGCGGGGCCTTCTTTGTTTCATTTTCTATTTTCAACAGTGTCCTTGCCCTGGAATATGTTGGAAAGGCCTTGAAGAATTTATATGGTAGGTAAAGCCTATGTTCGATTGTTATACCAACGGGGGAGAGTCTCTTGCTAGGCAATTGCATCCCATCATGAGGGTTGGGATGAAGGGAAAATGAGTCACATTTCTGCAGGTGGTCAAAGCGATGGCTTTGCTGATGATAGGGAAGACCAGGTTAGGCACCGAGCACCAGTTACCTTGCCGCAGGTGATAGAAAGCAACATCTCATGCTCTGTCTTGGAAATTCAGTCTCCAATCTCTGATTCTGTGATGGCCAACATTTTCAGCTAAATGACAGAGTCTGGTAGTCAGGTTCAGACCAAGAAGTAATAAGCTATGGAGTCCGGGTTGAGTCAGACTCGTGGTTTATGAGGACAAGTAAGGGAGCGCGGGGGACACTTTCACTCTCACTGTTCTGGTTTCGGGCAACCCTAAGAACTGTCGTCCTTGTGCATCAGACAAGCCACTGAATTTGAAGGACAAGACTGGAGCTCAATGACATTTTGAAGAAATAAATCACAATGGACTATCACGTGCTTGAATCTTGGGTGATATCATAGTTCATAAGCTAAAGCCTAAGTGTAGCACTGCCCCACGCACTGGGCTTTTCCATCTTGTGTGAAGAGGTCTCAAAGGTTATGACTGGAGCTCCTTGAGAATCACTGTCTCTAACCTGGCCCTGCCCCACGCCTGAAATCCCACCTACGCTCCAGAGTAAACTTGGTTTCATCTTCCTTTTATTCGTGGCTCTTCTGCCCCTCCCAACTTCCAAAGGGATGTGAACAGAAAGGTGGCGGTGAGGGGTGGCAGACGATACCATCCAAATCTGCCACTTTGGCATACGGATTGTTGCGAGCTGAAGGCAAGTGAGAAGAACCAGATTCCCAAAAAGTTCTCTGCCCCCACCCCCAACCTGCCTAGAAGCAGGACAGAGGTTTACAAAGGGTCCCTCCTTCCCTCTCTACCGGAAAAGACGAAGGTTAATCCCCAGAGACAACTTCAGAGCTGACCTGCCTGGAAAGGAAATCACAAACTTTACTAACTTTTATTTCTGCCCTTGGCCTGACTCTGCCTTCCTTTGTTCCATCATTTCACCACCGATTTACAGTCCTTTGTTAAAGGTGCTACACGAGCTGGACTTCTGAGCCACGTGGACAGTTACCTGTCTTTCCTGGGGTGTCTCCCACCTTTACCTGGTAAATGTGTTGACAAATTCAGTTTGTTTTCCCCTTCTTCATCTTCCCTTACAGGAGTTTCAGCTAAGATCTCAGAAAGGCAGAAGGCAGATCGTCTTTCCTCCCCCTATCAGTTACAAGCCTCATGTAACTTTAATACTGCAGTATTCTCTCTCAGCAGAAACTAAATCCAGGGAAGGTTGAAAATACCATTAGACCTATAGATCTTATATTAAATTGTTATTCCCGCCGTCTACTACCAAAAACTCCATCAGGGAGGAACACATATGCTATTGGGTACCTGTCAATCCTTGTCTAAATCATGAAGCGAACAACCAGGAGCCAAATTTGCCTCCATAACACTGCTGGTTGCCCCAAACTCACAACAGATGAAAGGGAGGCTCCTCCATAATTAATGCCATTATTAATATATCCCCAGACCCCCACCCCCCACCCCTGCAGCCTGGGTGATGGATAAGAAAGCTGAGTCCTCTCTCCTATGTCTTTGGCCAAACTTAGGAAGAGGAGGAGGATGGAAGTTGGGAAAAATGACAGAACATATAACATTTTAAGTTTTGCAAGATAACAGATTCGGTAAAGATTTTTTTTTCTATAGTGGGCTGACATGAAATCTTCCTAGAAAGATAATGACTAAAACAAATTCAAGAAAACAAGACCGGCAGATTGAAATAAACAAAAAGGCTGCACACAATAGGAAAAATATTTGAAAATAAGTCTATCTGGTAGTTTATAACCAGTTGCCTTGGGTTTTAAACAGATTTATAAATCAAATCTTGAAATATGGTTGTTAATGTTGGGTTTGTTTTTCTACTTCTGTACATGCTGGAACAGACAGATTATTTCTCTTACATCTCAAGAGCCTCCTGTTCCTTGCTTTCATGCTTTGATGGGCCAGTCCATTCGTCTGGGGCAACAGTCAGAAGTTTGGTATTCCAAGGGTCCTTTACACTGGAAAGCTGCTGTTGAAAAGCACTGTAAACAACCGAATAAACTTAAATCGGGATTTAAGTACCTAAATCACTAACTTGGAATGCTTATTCTGTTACAGACAATTCCAACACAAGTGTTTACAATCGCTACTGATTAATTCATTTGGCCATAACAAAGGGGTACACAATCCATGTTGGGGACAGCTTGGTAATAGTATGAAATTGGTTCCAACCTTGTAGATTCCTGAAGCCAGTCCTGAAATACAGTGTCAAAGTGTTCCAGGATGGAGAAGGGCATAACGAAGGACAGAATTTGAAAGTCATATTTATTTATCCTCACTTATAATACCTGAGTTTTAAAAGCCATGAACTGTATTAAAATCTAGGAAGGTTTGCTTCATTTTGATGTGTCTGTTTCTTTGATTTAGTGCTTCTTTCTTCCCCATAATATGACAGGGTCCCTTTTGGTTTTCCCTTCTTGGAGAGCAAACATTCTGTATTTTAGAGATAACCTTTTTTAGTTTATGCTGACTGTGCTGTCTTTAATCATTTGAGACAACAAAGGTTTCCTCACATAGGAATGAGCTACAGTTCTTTACAATCATGTTACTTTCCATGCTTATTTTAAAATGTTTTACTGTAACTTTGAAACAAGTCGCCAAGTATTTTCTCCAGCAACCATGATCTGATTCTTCTCCTGAGTGTTCAAATGGCCTGACAACTTTTAATTTTTGTCCTCCCCAAATGAAATCCTAAATGTACAATAAAACTTTCAAGATATCTTTTCCTCCTACAACTGTCTTTGAAACTTTCTGGGAGGTACCTAGAAAATCATAAACATTTCTTCTTTCACCCTGCAAAAAGAGAGATGCTGGAAAGAACCAGGGCTATTTGATATGTTACTATAGATAAGTTGCACAAGAAGACTTGAAAACCAGAAGAAGGAGAAGAAGGAGGAAGGAGAAGAGAAGGAGAAAGGCTTAGTCTTCCCTAAGTCAAATTTGCATGGATAAAATGTTAATATAAATATTGCAGAAGCTTTACACCGAATGGGAAATTCCCGGAGATTCATCAGTGCTCTGATGTTTCTATCAACATATAAATTCCTGGTATTGTTTGGCTGATGATAGACAACGGGGTAGAGTGTAATCAGTCATAATCCCAGCTATTTCTTTTATGTTAACTCAGTCGCAACTTCACTTCTTTAATTTGAATCTAGCATCTTCTGGGCTACTGAGTTTTAATTGGGGATTTACATCACTTATTATTAGTAAGTCATTAATGTATAAATATGGAGAACCTACTCCCGACTTACCAAGCCTCTTTGCTTCATACTGTTGACATAGTCCTTTTATATTCTTACTATGTGACTTGTACATTTGTGGCATAGGATGTCTCGGGATTAGCATGTGTCCATTTCAAGACTTTTTCTCTGTGGAAATTATGTTTATCCACTTCTATAAATTAAATGCAGTGTTTTCTATCTTCTTTGAAAATATCATGGGTCATTATGTCTACAGCTATTTTATCTAGAACTTCTTTTGGATTGGCTTTGTTATCTTGTTTTGCATGGCACAGAAACAACCAGAATTCCTTGTTAGTGGCATTATGCTTGTTATGAATTCTCATCAGCCCTTTTGCCTTGGAAAATTATAAGTAATAAATCAGTCACAACATTTAAAATCTTTTGTCATCGCTCTATATAGTCATTTTGTTGGGAGAGGACTTGCAATCGGCTTCATCTTCAACAAGGAGAGAACATCTCAAAGCTTCATAGGAAAGGATGACTACACCAGATACGCTTGCTTACACGCTCCTGATGGTGTGGCTTCAACAACTCTAAGACCATAACCATTCTACGGAGTCTGGATTTCCAGAATTCCATTATTTATTTATACATTATTTATAATGTGTTTTATTCACATTATAACAGAAAATTAAAGGCACCCTGTTCCTGCCCTCTCGCCAGCCCTACTTGTACACTTCATGAGTCAGGGGTAAAATGGATTCAAAAGTTCAGCTTCAACTTCTGGCTAGCTGGACCAATTCAATTGAAAATAGGCTCTGATTCTATATATATTACAGAAGTAGGTTGTTTGAGAACTCAGTGTATGCTAATCAACCCATACTTCCAAGATACCTCAAGTGAAAAGAGCACGATGCAAAATAGTGTGTACAATGTGACATTTTGTGTAACTAGAAAGAGAACACATATTCATATTTACATCTCCACGCATAAGGACATCAGGGAGCATACGCGTGAAACTCAGAATAGGAGTTACATCTGGGAGACAGTGGTGAGCAGTGACAGGTGAAAAAGGGACAGGCTGGAGACACGCCCATTTAGTTACCGACCACATGAAGCTATGACCTCATCCAAGAAAAACAAAACCCAGGAGGCTCATCGGGCATGGAGGTGTGGCAGGCCCCGCTTCCTCGCGGCAGGTGTGCGGCTGAGATGTCCCGGCTGGCTGTCATCGAGAGGTCACACTCAGGTTCCAGCGCGTCTCTGCATCCCGCGGCGGGGCTGCCCTTCATCCTCGAGGTCAGCAAAGGCCTGTGGAGTCCTTGCACAAATCTCTGAGTACAGTATTTAATAGACTGTAGAATGGAGAAGTAGGTATCCTTTACTAATTTTTTAAATAGGTTTCTCAGCCTTTCACTTTTACCTCGGCTCTGCTCTCGACGTGAAGGGCGCAGCACTGAGCACACAGGCGAAGTCCTGCTTTCTTGGATGCTGGCAGCCTGCGAGGTCGTGCGCGGGCCAAGAAGCTGCAGGCCCGGGAGGATCCTGGGGGCAGAACGAGGCGGGCGCTAGGACCCGGGGCGGCCCGAGGCTCCCCCGCCCCCACCGCGTCCGCACCGCGTAGACAACGACGCCGAACCGCGGGGTTGGGACCGGAGTTCTTAAATGTTCTAACGAGCCGTGCGCGGCGCGGAACCGGGCGGCGAGCGGGCACCCTGCCCCGGCGCGAGGAGGGAAGGGGCCGCGGCGGGGAGCGCCTCCCCACCCCGGGGATGGCAACGCGGCCCCAGCGCCACCCGCTCCTCCGGCAGCCTGCGCGGGGCCGCGACGAAGTGTGCGGAGCGCTGCGAGCATTCCGACCATCCCTCCTGACGCGTCCCAAAAGGCGGCACCTCTCCCCCCGCCGGACGCCTGGACGCGATTTCTTTGTTCAAAAAAGCGAAGTTTCCGAACTCACCGCCCGGCAGCGGCCACTCTGGGCTATCTGTCGCTGGGTGGGAGGCCGCGGAGTCGCGCGCCCGTGGCAGCGAGAGAAAGAAAAACGGCGCGCACGTGGCCCGTACGGGGATCGAACCCGCGACCTTGGCGTTATTAGCACCACGCTCTAACCGACTGAGCTAACCGGCCATGTTAGGGCGGGCCCTCTCCCGGCGCCTGTTAAAGTCATGCCCAGCCCGGCCCGGCCCACACCTCCACCCCCGCGCTGAGAGGTTAAGGGACGTGCTCTTTCTTCTCTAAAGAAGAGGAAAGAGCCTTCCCGGCGCCGACAGAGCGGGGTGGGCTTCCTCCCGGGAAAACTGAGTCTTCACACTGACGCAGCAGCCGCTAGAAATCCCGAGCGGGAAATCCCAGCCCGGGAGGGGCCGCCGCCGCGCAGGCTCCCCGCTCCTGGGGCCCGTTCAGGGCAGGTCAGCTTCGCCGGGACCCTGGGGACCCGGACCCTGCAGGCCCCGCCGCCCTGCCTCCGCGGGTCCGCGCTCGCCCCGGGAGGAATCGAGAGCGGCGCCCGGAATCTGGAGCTGCAGTGCGGCTTGTGGACGCGTGGTGGCGCCCGAGGACAGGGCTGGTTTCGGCGGGGCTCGAGGACTGGGGGTCTGCCCGCTCCAGAGCCTCTGACCCCTCCGTCCCAAATGTGCTAAGACGCCCTAAACCCGAGACAAAAGAAGCCGAGACCAAGGCGAGTTCGGAGTTGGGGCCTTTACCTTTTCTCGGCTTGGCGCTGCAACCCTCCCATGTCTCGCCTCAGTGCCCTTTGCTGCTTCTGAAGTTCGCTGAGCCGTTTTGTACAAACGTGTATCTGAGCAGGACTCGAAAGGCACTTCTTCGCTCCTTTTTTTCTTTCGCAGAAAGGAGAGCTCTTGTCTTTCGACAAGGCAGATCAACTACTCATTTGCTTATTTTCCATTATGCCATTTATAAATTTGGTTTTTAATGTGAAAATAAAAGCTATGAGATCACGTTCCTTGTATTTAGCGCGTTTCTTGGCTTCGGCACTTGCTTTGTCCTCTAGTGAAAATTCAGTGGAAGGTAAACTGAAAAATCGGATTTTTTTGCTCTCGGGTCCCTTTTCTCTTTGCACTTTACTGCCGCTCCCTGAGCTTTCCAAACCCTGGGAGAGCTCTTCTGCTGAAGGGCCGGGCTCTTTGGGCTGCTGGGCAACCTCTTTGTTCTCCAGTCTTCGCTTGGCTATTTTTTTTCCCCGGCCGGGAGATCCCTCTCCTTCCAGAGAGCCTTGGAGAGATTCCTCTCAGCTCTCAGTGCTGGCTCTTGGCAGTTGAATACAAAGTGCCTTGGACCGGCATTGCCCCTGCAGGTGCCTCTGTGTATATTTCCCTCCACTTTGTGGCCTTTTCCCTCAGGCCCCTTTTGGCTTCCTCTCCTCGGCAGAGACAATCAGCGGTGGTTTGGGCTGCATTGAATTCTCTGCTTGGGTCAAGCAGGCCCACCAACAAACCTTAAAAATCTCTTGGAGTTTCTTCCAGTTGCTCCTACTGGGGTCTTCATAGCGTCGTCTTCCTTTGCCCCTCTGCTCCTCTGCCCGGGATAAGGGCAACCAGAGGCCTCTTTTATCCCATGAAGGCGTCTTTGTGGAATTTAGTTTCCTTTGATTCTTTTGTCCGGGTTGGGAAACCTGATAATCTGAAGCCTACGGGCTTGCTTTACTCAGTAGGTTGAGAGGGACAGACACACTGTGGGAACTTTGCGCAACCAAACCAAGAGGTTTCCAGATTTCTGGGCCAAGATTGCTACTGAAACTAGGTTCCCTTAAAATATATACGGTAACAGCCTAGCTGCTCTCCATAAAGAAGCTGTTTGTGGTCTGACTCTGTGCCAGGTGATCTGCGTGTCGGATACGCCACACGGAACTGACGCAAGGAACAGTGTAATACGGGCTTGAACGGAACAGACCTGCATATCAACGGGAATTTTATCTATAACTGGTCTTGGCTTCACCACTGCATCAAAGAAAAGAAGAATGTCCTAAAGGCTGAAGGCAGTTCAGTGAAATATTACTGGAAAAGGAAAAGGAAGCAAAAAGTAAAAAATATCCTATAGTATCATGGGACAGGAAAAAAAACCATTCTATTAAATATAGGTAATATGTTTAATTTGTCCTATTGTGTTTGTTTTCCTTTAAGAAAATATTCATGTATGTACTTTATGTAGACACAATAACGTAGTCTACAAAACTGAAATATACAATAAGAAGTTTAAGTTTCTGCGTCCGAGGACAGAAACATAAAAATTTTGTTGTTTCCTCACATATATTATTTGTTCAATTAGTCCTGCTGTTAGTTACTCAAGGCTACTTTTACCTGGTCCTATTGTTTCTATTAAATAACAGTGTTCAGCAACAGAACACCCACATTTTTATGTTACAGTAATAATACATATGTGTATAACCATTCCTTTTGCATTTCGTGATTGTTTTGACCTGGTAGGGTTGTGTCCTAGGTTGGCCCTAAGGACTGGGCGACACGAGCCCCCTCGGCTCGCCCGTGCTGGGAACGGCCCGGGAGAAGCGCGGGGAGAGCTGCAGCGCGCCTTTCCCACCGCGAGGAGGCGCGGGCTGCCTCGTCCCCCAGAGCCCGGGGCGGCGGGGGAGGAAGCCCGGGCAGAAGCCGCTGCGCGCGCGGAGCCGAGCGGGGGGAGGGAACGGTCGCCGCCGCAGGTGCAGCGCGGAGGCCGCGGTCCCACCTGCTGCCGCCCGCGCCCCGGGCCGCGCTCCGGGCCCCCGAGAAGCGCGCGCCCCCTCGGCGCCCCCGCAGCACCTGCTCCGCGGCGCCGGGGTCAGCGGATCGGGGGTGAACATCTGTGCCTGCCAAGAAACAGGGGCTGGCGGCTGGGGGCCCGGCCACTCGGCTTCGGGGGGGGGGGGCTTCCGTGGAGACCCGGACCCCGAAGACAGTGATCCTCCCCGCGCCCCGCTTCCCTGTCCTTGTCCCCGCGCCTCCCCCGCCGCCCAGGGGCCTGGGACCCGCCGCGCAGGGCTCTCAGGAAAACTCGTTTCTAACGAACAGGAGGGGCGACCGCTTGACATTTCCCGTGGTTTGCAGACAGAAGTTCCAGTCTCTAAAATCTCCGAAATCAAGTTAAGTGCATTTCGGGAAAAACAAAAGCGAACGAGCAGGCGCGTGTTTCCGCCCGGTTTCGAACCGGGGACCTTTCGCGTGTGAGGCGAACGTGATGACCACTACACTACGGAAACGGCACGCCGGGGCCGTCGCGTAGGTACCTCTGACCGCGCGCGGCACTACGGCCAACCGCAGGGCCGGGGCGCGGACTCCAGGCCGGCTCAGGAGATGGGGGCTGTGCTGCGTTCCCCTCCTTCCTACTTGGACAGAAAGAAAACCCTCACAACCGAGCGAAGCTTCACCCAGGGCCCCAGTTCTTGCACCAGCTTCAGCCATGAAAAGCCCAGGCAGCATCCTGGAGTACTGGGGGGGTTAGACCTGGGATGACCTATAAGTTGGTTTGTTTTCAAGTAAACCCTGACGGAGAGCATCGTATCAGTTTAAGGAGGACGGCGTAAGGATAGGACTCGTACACAGACCATCAGATGACGACCACAACTGGAGACTTCGATCTCAAGACCTCCCCACGCCATCCACGCTGTTTCTCGGCCTCTGCGATGGGGCCTGATACTCATCTCTTGGTGACAGAAAATGACTCTTTGGGAACCAGGATGGAGCGGCTTGAGCTCAGGAGATGGTCAGAGGCCACAGCCTCTTCCTTTGCAGATAATTGACTAGAAACAGTCGTGGGGCTTCATCTCACCACCAGGCTCCTGAGACCCATACAGGAGCAAGTGAAGTGTTTCGAGAACACCATTCGCTGGCACAGAATGCAAATGCAAAAAGTCTTTGACCTCAAGGAACTCAGAGTCTGGAATTAGTCTTCTTTACAGAAGCATGGCATCTTCGTTCTACTGTTTAATTTGCCGGAAAGTAGAGCAAACTTAGGTACAAACAAGAATCAAGACAAGATTGTCACCTCACGCTCAAATCTCATGCTCTCTCCATCATAGTTGAATAGGACACATGATATTAAAGCAAAGAAAAAATTTAATATAAGGTATTATGCCAACCAAATTGGCAATATTTGGCAACAAAATGTAATGCCACCGTTACTCTTGATGAGACTCAGACTGAGAAACAGTCTTTCTAAATTTATTGTTTGAACATGAACTGACTCCAATAAAAATGAACTGGTTTTAGGTAAAAGATAAATTCTAATCTTGGGGAATGGGTAAGGCTAGGATAGTGAAACAGGAAAGGAGGGAATTGCATACTAATTTAATGATAGGTCTGTATTTTAGTCAGAGATTTTGCTAAAAATTAGAAATATTGCAAACTTTATTTTCTGGATGAGATAAGCTTAGAAGAGGGGAACTATCACCTGGCTCAACCATATCTAGGGAAATTATTCTACACGTCCAGATTGCAATCCCCTAGTGCTACCTGGTAGAAGCAGACCTTCGACAGCCTTAAGAGGTTAGTGTCCTCTTGTCTGGGATGTTTGTGGTGGCCTCATTGGCACTTGTCTCGCTAAGCTCAGCTGATTCTCTCTAGGCCCTATCACTGCCACCTGTCTCCTTTTTTGAGACTCCAGAGGGTCAAGTACAAAGTGTGACCCATGAGGAGTTGTGATCCATATCAAAATAATTGCATGGTTTCCCCCCATTTATATCGACAGATACCTGGCCAGTGTGAATGGGAATGGATCTTAAGTGGATAGGATCAAGGTGGCAGCACACAAAGTTGCATCAGACCAAGCTCACTGACAGTCTCACTTGGCTGGGGGCCCCAAGTCAAGGTTTTAACTCGAGGGCCTGGGAACAGCTCTACATTTTCATTCATTAAAAAAGCATAATTAATAAGTGATTAATATATGAACCAACACAATGAAATTGAAACATCAGTTTTTCCTTGGTGTCTGCAGAGCGAACTAGGGGTGTAAGGAGATTGAAATTCCAGGGTGAATTTATCATGGGCTTCTCCAGAGGAACGTTCACCAGGGTTGTGAGAAAGAAATTCACAAGGAGAACCTCGGCATCCCCAAGTTGCTCTGCCAACTTGTTTTCCTCAAGGCCAGAAGTTACAGGGGGACCTGCTGCCATGAGACTGGGACCCCTGAACATAATGGACGTGATGGGATCCCGGGATGAAAGGAGCCAAATGTTGGTAATGAATTGCCAAAGACTAGCCGGGGATTGTTACGGACTCGAAATTCACATGTTTAAGCCCGAACCCCTAATGTGACTGTATTTGGAGATAGGAACTTTGGGGAAGTAAATAAGGTAAAATGAGGTCATAATGGTGGGGTCTTCATCCAATTGGACTGGTGTCCTTATACGAAGACAAAGACATACCAGAAATCATTCCCCGAGGTTGTATAGAGGAAAGACCGTGTGAGGACACAGTGAGAAGGCAGCCATCTACAAGCCAGAGAGAGGTCTCACCAGAAACCATCTCTGCAGGCACCTTGATCTTGGACTTGATTTGCATGAGCTCCCATCCTGGAGCCAGTTTTAAACATAGAGAAATCCAGTTTCCCTTGAGAAAGACCATTGACATGTTGCCAAAAATTGATACCGTTCTTCTTCTTCCTAGCCTTTCCTAAAAGGACCTGTGTCCTTTTACCAACGTGTGCATTAGGGAAAAGGAAATGGAATTTTCTGGCATTACTAGGAAATGACTCAGAGCTGGCATTAATTCCTAGAGGTACAAAGCGTCACTGCTGTCCACCAGGCGAGTCTGCTTCTGGTCCATTTCACTGTGGGCATAGTGGGTCCCTAAACCTACCCAGAGATTATTTCCCTAACTCCAGACAGTATCTTTAACATTGTTTCTTTTAGGGGGAGGGGCAAAGGCAGAGGGAGAGAGAATCCCAAGCAGACCCCTCCCTGAACATAGACTCAGAGGTGGGGCTGGATCCCATAACCCTTAGACTGTGACCTCAGCCGAAATCAAGAGTCGGACGCTTGACCAGCTGAACCTTGCAGGTGCCCCTAATATTGTTTCTATGACTGATGGAGGGAATGCTAGTATCGCAAAAAAGGCCAAGCGGAAGCCACTAGAAATTCCTCTAACTGTGGCAACAGTAACCCAAAAGCCACACTGGCGGGGTTGCAGAGAGTAGTCCCAGCATCAGGGACTGGAAAGATACAAGGGCAGAGAGCGCCGCCATACCTCCACTCAGCTTGCTCACTCAGCTGGAGAAGTCAAGTGCGCTACGGAGAATGACAGTGAGCACCCGCACATTTATTTATTTATCAAGGATTTATTCCCATTTATCTGCTCTTCAGGGGGCGTGTCATTAGTGGGAAATTAACAGGTGCGCTGATGCCCACTACACAGCCACCAATGCGGTGCGTGCTGTTTTCTCTGTACTGAACCAGAAACACCCATCAGCAGCAGGGGGCTTTCATCTGGCTGAGCCAGCCGTCCCCCTTACCGACCCAACCTCACGGGGAGATCAGCACTCCAGTCGCATGTCATAAATGAGTCACAGAGCCCCTTACCATGTTGCCATGCTCTAAAGTTGCAAGCTGATCATTGTCTCACGTTCGGACGTTTCGGGCAAATGTACATTATGCTAACTGTTCACAAGGGGAATAGACCTGCCTTTCCAGAACAGCTCAGTCTTATCGGCCTCAAGCGTGTCTCCATCCCAGTCGTAGTCCACTTGGGCTGCCTGGACGAGGCGGCTGAAATGACAAGCACCTTACTTCTCGTCGTTCTGGAAGGTGGGAAGTCCAATCTCAAGCAGGTGCAGATTCAGAGTCTGGTGAAAGTCTGCTTCCTGGCCTCTTGGCTTCTGAGGACAGACTTCCCCCTGGGTCTTCACGTGCAGGAATGAGTCAAAGAATTCTCCACAGTCTCCTTGATGAGTGCCTTCTCCCATTCTTGGAGGCTCCGCCGTCATGACCTAATCACCTCCCAAACTCCCCTCCTCCCAACTCCCCTCCCTCTAAACACCATCATCGGGTTGGGGATTAGGTTTCAAAATACCAGTTCTGGAGGAGGACAAGCAGTCTACAGCAATCCCCCAAACATTCCCTTTCTTTTCTGATTTCAAACTCTGTCCAGAGTAAGGGGACATCCACGTCCTACGCAGGGAGACCAGGGGCACAAGGGGTCCCAGGCATGACTGGGGTTACAGGTCACTGCTGACTGTCTCAGTTTTCTTTCTTCTCTCTTGTGAGAAGCATCTTTCTTCCTATATTGCTCAAAGAAGTGATACTGAACCACGACACTCGGTCTGGCGCTGAAAATAGTTAGTACAACATTTTGAGAGAAAATTACCCTGAGTTGATTCTGCACATCCAGACCTCCTGGGGTCTGCTGAGCCTGAAGGTCTGGAGAGGGAACAAAGGAACCATCTTCTAAGATTTCTATTTACCTCCCACTTCCTAAAACTGAGAAGGGACATTGACTGAGAAAGTCTCTGGGACAAATTTTGAAATCAAAGACTCTTTAAAGAAAATTATAATAATTCACCAGGCCTTTCTCTACCAACGTTTCCCCTGTTGGGCAGTGTCCACATGAGCTTCTCGGGGTTCCCTGTCTGGGGGGTCAATCCTGGAGGGAAGAGAAAAGAGCATCTTCTTGGGGGGTGTTGACGGGGGCAAGAACGCGGCAGGTTCCCAGTGGCACAGAGTCTGAGAAGCCCTTTGGGACTGAGAAGAATCTCTGAGAAAAGTTAAACTCCCCAGGATGAAGCAGGAAGGACAGGATGAGCTGTGACAGCTCCTGGATGGTGTCCTTTTATTAACAAAATTTTTTTTTCATTTATTTATTTTGGGAGAGAGAGCAGCAGAGGGCAAGGGACAGAATCCCAAGCAGACTCCACACCGATTGCGGAGCCCGACCCCAGGCCCCTGAGATCATGACCTGAACCGAAACCAAGAGTTGGCAGCTTAACCAATGGGACGATGCAGGCACCCCTGGATGGTGTCCTTCCAAACAAATGGCTCCTTTCTCTGTTTTTTTTCCTTAAGGACTCCTGGATTCCTTGATAGGGTAGAGGGACTAGGAGAAAATCAAGATCTAACTAAGAACCACAGACATTTCAAAGGAGCCTTTGATTTGTGGATGGACTCAATAGTCTTCATCGCAAGATTACTTCAGTCTCCAGAAGGTTCTGTCAAACCAATCAAACTGTCCCTTGGCTAGCCTTGGGTTGGTCCTGGGTCTGTTGCAGAGCTGTGGACTGGATAAATGGCTGGGAACGGGGACTGGAGATTGCTACCGAGTTACTACTCTTTGTCCCTAAAGCCAAGAAAGGATTTCCTGTAGAAACAATTCCTGGAAACCGTACATTGTAAGGAGGACTGTGCTCTGGCCCAGACAAAAAATACTACTTTCTCTGCAAAAATAAAATACACACACACACACACACACACACACACACACACACACACACACACAGATTCTGGAAGTTGTTACTCCTAGATCCAAAGGAGGAAGTTTAAGCTATTTAAATTCTGTGGTTTGGGACAAAATAGCCCAAGATTGCACTGTGGAGAGAGGACTTCTTCCACTTCTCCCAGAACACTCTAGAACAAATCAAGATGGCTCCTCCAACAAGCTTTGAAATCAGGTGTGCATTCTAGGTCTCCCTGGCCCCTGGGGCAGGCTAGAATCCCATTCCAGAGCCTTCCTGCCTTGTTGCCTCAGGCTTCTCTACTGACTACAGACTGACTCCAAATTGCAATTCGCTCTCCCTGGGGCTCCAGGTGAGGCCTCCTTCCCTGGGTTCTGGAAAGGAAACTCTCCATCCAGCATTCCAGAGGGGGCCTCTGGTAAAAACAGTTTCTGTCCCCTACCTCCTCATTTGTAGTGTTTTCTTGAGCTTTTATTTAATATTTTTTAGTAGGCACATCCAAAGTCCCAAATGGCAGGCAGTAACTTGCTCCCTCCTGCTCCTGAACAATTCCATCTCCTCAGGCTCCAGCCCCTCAACAGGTTACTGTTGTCATGAGTTTCCTGACTATCCTTGAGATTTTTTTTTTGTAAAATGCATATATACAATCTAACACAAATATACTTCCAGTGGTAGCATTCTATGCCGATCGCTCTGACCATTGCTTTTATTTTAAAATATATATATATATATATGTACACAATGATCTTTTTCATTTTCTCTTCAATACGCATAGCACTCCACTCTTTAATTATGCCATGATTTATCTAATTAAATAATTCTGAATAAATAGTTTTTTCCTCAATATTGTTATTAATGCTGGAGAGACTAGACTTCAGCACAGTAAAACCTCTCATGTGTGCCAGTATTTGAAATATTGGAGGGTCCTGACAAATTGTCCCCCCCCCCCCCCCCACCCTCCCCACCCCCTGCAGCAAAGCCTGCTGGATATTCTGTGACCACCGCAGCTGAGTAGGATACCGGCACACAGCACAACTCCTCACTTCACTGCCTGCCAATTAGGAAGTAAAATCCTGAAAATCAAGGATTCTTGTGATGCTGGAATATTGCTCTCTTGGAGAGCCTTGGGAGTGGTTTCTTTCTGGGTCCCACTTAGAGTAAACGTGCCAAACAGAAGCAACCAGCATCAGTAAGACGGTAGTGTGAGAGCCAGGGCCTTGCACCAATGTGAACTCTAGTGCCCGAAGAGTCCACCTGCGTGGGGCTGTGATGGCCGAGTGGTTAAGGCGTTGGACTCGAAATCCAATGGGGTTTCCCGCGCAGGTTCAAATCCTGCTCACAGCGCTTGGTGGTCCTTTTTTCCATGCAAGTTACAAAATCATATTCTCACCAACAGATATTGTTTTCGGCTTTTCATCTTATTCCGCAAACTGTACTGTGGTAAGGCAGCTTCCTACCTCTCCGTAGGCCTGTACTAACCACCACCACCACACGGCACACATCACACATCACACACGCCCCGCGGCGTATGCTGGCCCTGGTGTCCTTCTGGAAGCCGCGCACCTGTGCATCGCCCGCCCCCGCGCTCGCGCGCTGCTTCCCGAGGCCCCAGCGAGCAAAGCCCGAGACTCGGTGCTCGGGACGGTCTGTTCGTTCTGCCCTGGTATTCTGAAGTCTGGAGGTAGATCGCAGGGGCAAAGAGAACCAGGAAATTTTATTTTTAAAACTCTTTAATGAAAGACCTCCTGCTGATGATAGCAACGTAAGTAAGTTTCCTTAAAGACTTCTCTGGTGTTTAAAAAAAGGAAAAGGAAAGGCAAGCAAGCAAACCTAAAACAGACTGGTAGGGAACATTAAGGTCTAGGATCGTAAAGATCCATTAGTATGTGTGTGTGCCAAGTGCTCTTTAAAACATCGCACAGAAATAAGGAGATCGAAGCAAGGAGACAAAGAACAATTTGGCCAAGGCAAGAAGCCTAGTGGAGCAGGAGTCAGGTGCTCCCTGGCTGGCCTGGGACCCCAGCTCCTGTGTGCTTCTCGCCCTCAGAGGAGGGGACCCGAGTCACTTACAGATGCTCTTGTGTTTCCCCGTGTCTATTCCACCTGCATTGAGCGCTTTAATTTACTAGCCTATTTAGGTAATGATGACTGGTAGTCTTTAATTTCATAATAAATCCAAACTTCTAGGTTCCTATGTGAGTTGAGTTCTTAAAATGTTTACCTTTTTTTGAATTCTTGCCACCCCATGGCTTAATTTGGGAAGGTGGGTGTTTCTGAATGCACAGAATCTGAAATCATCTCGTCCAGCCCAAGTTTGGCTCTTTGGAGAGTGAGGTGGAAAACATATGATTAATAATCAGTAGTGTATTTTATTCCACTTTCCTGGTCATTATATGAAAATTGTAAATGATGCAAATGTATGTAAATGATGATGTAAATGATGACTAATAACTGATCCACACACATAGCCTCAGTATTAAGTACAGAAGAAAAATTGCGATGCTGATGGACCAGGGAACCCACTGCATAAACTAGTGAAGAGTTCACAGATAGAAAAAATAGAAACAAGCATGCACATAAATGAAAAAAAAATGCAAGTGACATTGTGTCACACACATGATGTTTCAAAACAGAAAATCCTTTCAGAAATGTAATTTTTTACCAGAATGTACTCATGCAACCTAGCTAACCCCGATCGGTCTGCTTTACCGGAATCCACAAGCCTTTTCTGTTCAACTCTCTTCTCTCCACGTCAGGAAGCAACTCGGTGATTCTAATGAATAATGAATAATCAACATTCTTTAGACAGGAGGGCCAGTGGCGCAATGGATAACGCGTCTGACTACGGATCAGAAGATTCTAGGTTCGACTCCTGGCTGGCTCGAGCCTCCCCTTTTCTTTTCTGACAAGAATGTCTTTTCGTGTTTCTTCAAGTTGGTAAGAGAAACAAGCTCTCAAAGTGCTTTCACCTACGTGGCAAACTTGACCCTCCTGTGAGTGGGAGTAAGTGAGCAACAGCCCCTCTTCTGCACGTCCCTTTTGCCATACTGACAGGGACGGGAAGATCTTCAGAAAGACAACTTCCAGAATCAAACGAGGTATATTATTCGGCCATAAAAAGGAATGTTGTCATACATGGTACAACGTGGATGAAACTTGAGGACATCTGCTGAGTGAAAGAAGCCACGAAAGGCCACCTGGTGTGATTCCACTTAGAGGAAGGGTCCAGAATGGGGACCTCCACCGAGATGGTAGCTCTTAGGAGCTGGGAAAGGAGGGAAGGTACAGAATTTGCTGGGGCTGATGAAATGTTTTGCAGTTAGATAAGGGTGAAGGTTGCACAACTCCAGGTGCACTAAAAACCACTGAATTGTACACTTTTTCTGTGCACTTTATGGTATGTAAACTGTACCTTAATTTAAAAATCAAAGAAGCGTCAAAGAGAAAAAAACAAAAACAAAACACACTACAAACCAGTATTTTCCTCACGACGTTTTCCCGCGTTGGGCAGGGCTCTCTCTCCCGCACACTTTCTGTCCCTGAGCATCGGTCCCGGAGGAAAGAGAAGGGACATGCCCTGGAGAAATGTTGAAGCAAGAAAGCCCGGCTGTGGACAAGGGGAATCAGAGCCTCGCTTAGACCCTCGATTCGCCGATCTCCGCAAAGATGCAAGTTGACACCCACGGGAACGACTCGCCTCCTCGGCCCCGCCCCGCCCGCCCCGCGAGGTCCCCCGCAGCGCCGCCCCGCCCCCCACCTCGAGAACCGACACCGGGAAACTGTCCAGGGTCGTAAAGGATCCCAGACAGAAGTGGAGCAGACAGAGACTGAGGATGAGAGGGAGACGAGGGAGCGACCGCCGTTGGCGGGGGCTCTCGGAACAGGGGCCTCCTCGGCAGGTGCACCTGCGCGGGCCTCCTGGGGCGGGGCGGGGCGGGGGGTCCCTGAGAAGCAAACGGGGCTGAGGGAGTGGTGGGAGGGGCGGGCGGAGGGGGACACGGACGCGCAAAAGTGACCTTCGTGGGCCGATATACACGTCTTTATCCTACAAAAATGGGCTGGCGCTGGGCCGCGTGCGTCGTAAGGGGGAGCCCGCCCCGCGTCCAGACCAAGCTGGACCCACCGGAGGTGAATTAAAAGGTAGGGAAGGACGAAGAAGGGTCCAGAGGATTTGGAGTCTCCTACGGGAAAAGCTTCTCAAATTTCCGCGCGCAGTTTCCCTGCGAGGCGTGGGCGCAGTTTCTGGGCCTGGCTCGGAGCTGACACCTGGGCTCTCGCGAGGCAGCCGGTGACTTTTCAGCAAGGGGATCCCGGCGCGACCAGTCCGCAGGCCACGCTTCACTGCCGGACTCGGGCTTCTGAGTTTATCTCCCGCTTCTGACGGCTAACACCACCACGGGGCTTCCACGGTAGCATGAAACAAGAAACGGCGTCTATACGGACAGGAAAATCACTGCTTCAGCACTATTCCGCTAGGCTTGAACCAAGGTAATTAATTTTTTCCCAGGGTCATTAATTTTAAGGGAACCGACGGTTTCTATTCTCAAGATTTTGGTTTTCCTCAAGATTTTTGTTATAAGCGTGTCAATTTCATCGAATACTTTTTATTTTCCTTTTTGGTGTCTTGTTTTAGAAAGACGTACATTTCCATCTCCCCCTCAAACAAACAAAAAGACCTTAGATTTAATAATCACAATCTTGAACCTAAAGAAAACTTAGGCCTTTTTTTTTTTTTTTTAAATCTGCAGGTCGGGAATTTCTCTTCCCCATAAAAACATTGACAGAGGAGTTCCTGGGTGGCTCGGTGGGTTAGGGCCTGGGCCCTGGTCTCAAGGTTCTGGGATCGAGCCCTGTGTGGGGCTCTGCTCCACGGGGAGCCTGCTTTCTCTGCCTACTTGTGATCTCTGTCTATCAAGTAAGTAAAACCTTTTAAAAAAATATCAACAGAGATAATTTTGTGAAGAGAAAATTTTTTTGTTTTCCCCCAGAACGTTCTAGAGCACACTGTCCAAAACAATAGTCATTAACACGTTTCTTAAATTTAATTCTAGGGGTGCCTAAGTGGCTCAGCTGGTTAAGCGGCTGCCCTCGGCTCAGGTCATGATCCCAGCGTCCTGGGATCGAGTCCCACATCGGGCTCCTTGCTCGGTAGGGAGCCTGCTTCTCTCTCACTCTGCCTGCTTGTGTTCTCTCTCTCTCTCTCTGTGTCAAATAAATAAAATTTAAAACACACATGAAACTTAATTCCAGAAAGAAAATGTGTGATTTCTTATTCGTGGATTTTTAAAATTGACTCCATGTTGGATTTTAATATTTGGGATTGAAAGCATTACAATTAATTACACTTGTTTATACTTTTTAACTATGGCTACTTGGAAAATTAAAATTACTTATTATATAGTTTTAAGTCTCACATCTTCTTGTGGTTATTGATGTGGTAATGCCAGTAAAGGGCAACCAGTTTGCCAGGATGCCATTCTTTGGGGCAGACTCCATGGTGGTGTCGCTTTCCAAAGAATCTGTTTTTTACTTAAAAAAAAAAAAAATGCATGTATTCTTCTCCAAAAGCAGTTCTTAGTGTGTGAAAACAAAATTTTTGGAACTTAATTTCTTTACCTGCCCCCCTTTTTTTTTCTATGCAAGAGGGTTCTGTGAGTTGTCTGCTTAGTAAACAGAAGAACCTGGGCTGCAGTTTGGTGAGGCTCTGTCTGCAGGCTTTGTCACTCTGAAAATGTTAGTCCCAGTTTTGTTGCAGTCAGTTTGGTGGATTTATTCTTGAAGCAAACTGAGTTACTCAATTGCTAAAGGATGTGGAAGTTACTCAATTGTTATATGATGTGGAAGACTAAAATCCTGACATTTACTTTATAGATGCCTTCAGTTTCAGAAGGTGGTGGTAGTAGAAGTTTTCAAAGAAGAGACAGAAAGACTGGATGGAAGGTGTTAAAATTTGCATGAAAAAATCACTCCTCACTGCTCAAGACTGGGGCACCACCGTAAACTATTACCTGAACACCAAAAAATTCAGAATTCTCTTCTGATGACAATGCCCCTCCCCTATGCAATGAGATTATCAGTGATTGGTTTTGCAATGATTGGAATATTTTGTCTTTGACCTCTGAATTTATCGTCTGAGAGCTTGTAATAAGAGCTCCAGCAGTTACTGGAAATGTTGATTTGGATTGTATATGATCCCCACAACTGCTCTTAATTCTTTTCGCATCCTGGAAGAGTCACCATAGGTGTGATTCAATCTCACACATCAATAGCTTAGTAAAAGCAACATATCCATCTCCAGCCTAAATACTATTTGTCCCACAGGCTACTGTCCTAACACTATAAAAATGATGAGATGCTCATAAATGCGAGAAGAAACCATGCACTGTCAAGAGAAAAAGTAATCAACAAAGTGGGATTCAGAGATGTCCCGTGTAATGGAACAGTCAGAAAGGAAATTTCAAATACCTATGAGTATCATGTGAGAGGCTCTAGTGGAAAGTATAGACCACATACGTCAGCAGATGAGAAATTTCAGTAGATTATTGGAAACTGAAAGTCAAATGGATATGCTAAATTAAAAAAAAATACACAAGGTAGCAGAGCTATGGCTGCTTTTAATGGTTTACCAAGAAAAAAAAAGATTGAGAAAAAGATCTTTGAAGAGTTAGTGATTAATGTCAAGTGGCCTAATATATTTATAACTGAAATCCCAGAAGGCAAAGAAAGAGAAAATAGAAAAATTATTTGAAGGGATAATGACTGATTACTTTCTCAAAATAATGAAATCAAGCCACAGCCCCTAGACCATAGAACCCTAAGCATTTCATATTTGGGGGGGACCCTATTTACCTCCAATTCAAACTGCTGAAAACAAATAGAAGAGAAAATACTGAAGGCAATGAAAGAACAAAATACATATTATATATAGCTGAAAAAGATAAAGTTACAGAAGACTTCTCACCAGAAATTACATATGTCATGAAACAAAGAAATGACACTTCCAAGTGATGAGAGACCAAAAATCATAATATTTAAAACCCCCAAAAACTGCTAACCCTGAATTCTCTAGCAAAAAAGCACAAAATATTTTTCAGAAATGAAGAAGATATGAAGATATGTCCAGACAAACAAAATCTAGCAGACTTGCACCGTAGGAAATGTGAGAAGGAATTCAAGAAGAAGGAACAGGAGGCAAGAGAGATACGAAGGACTGAACGTGCCCAGAAATGGTTACAGTGCAGGCACACAGAAGGCATATATTCCCCAGTTTTGATCACACTCGATAAGATGGACTGCGTAAAGCAGAAGTAGAAACGTGCTGTACCATAGACACTAAAGCAAACATATGACAATGATAACGCAAACCAGAGAGGGCTAGTCTCCCGCCCCACACAAGCAGCAGTCTGATGTGATTTAGCAGGGGACCTGGGCTAATTGTACGTGTGTGTAGAAAACCCTAGGGAAGCCAGTCCAGATCATTTTAAGACATGAAAAACAATAAAGCAATAGTGAAGATAAAATTAAACCAGGTATCAATCAGAGAAAGACAATTATCATACGATCTCCCTGATATGAAGGATTTGAGAGGCAACGTGAGGGTTTTGGGGGGTGGGGAAGGAAGAAATGAAACAAGATCGGGAGACAGACCATAAGAGACTCTTAATCTCAGGAAACAAACTGAGGGTTGCTGGAGGGGGGGGGGAGGGAGAGGGTGGCTGGGTTATGGACATTGGGGAAGGTATGTGCTATGGTGAGTGCTGTGAGATGTGTAAACCTGTGAATTCACAAACCTGTGAATAATACATTATATGTTATACATTATATAATACATACATTAGTTACATATACAATAATACAATACAATACAATAATTAGTAATACAATAATAATAAAGTAATACAATAATACATTATATGTTAGTAAAAATAAAAAATTTTTAAAAATTAAACCATGTAAATGGTCATAAATTTCAAAGACAGGAAGAAAGATAAAGAAACACCTAGAAACAACTTAAGAAGACAGTGGATTTTAATAGCAATATGTCAGTGATGACATTATATATAGATTACCTGAAGGCATCAATGGTGGAGTCTGTCAATTTTTGGATAGTAAAAATTTGGACCCAGCTGCAATGCTGGAGCAAACCCCAACTCTTAACAAAGAAATTCTAATCTCACACCTACCGGGAGTGGGGTTCGAACCCACGCGGGCACATGCCCATTGGATCTTAAGTCCAACGCCTTAACCACTCGGCCATCCCGGTGGCACAAGCAAGCATCCTTGTCAAAATTACTAAATTAGAATTTATTAGAATTCTTGTCCCTGGAAGGTTATGAATATACCTGAGAAATCTGTGACCAGGCTTCCTGGAGGGGAAAAAAAAAACTAACAAAAATGTCTATGTTCAACAACTATTCTAATCACTAATTTGTACCATACATTACAATGGGTGTTAGGGAAAGACTGACACATCCCTGACCTTGCAGACTTGCATTAAAATGAGAAATATTATTAAAGAAAAAGCACAAAAAGAAAGAAATACTATGAAAGATGAAAGAAAAAGAATACTCACATTGTCAGATTCAACTTTATCACCACTTATGCTCAAGGGAAGACCCTTCTCTTAGTGGATTTGGAAAGAAAACCAAAAAGGAAAGGGAGTGGAGTAAGAGATAGAGAGAACCCAGCCATATGAACTGTGTCTCTTAACTCTCCAAAGGTGGTCTCTGCCCTGCTCACTTCTCATCAGACAACACTGGTTTGCCTGCTGAATCTAAGCCCCCATTCCAAAGTCATTGAATCTGACTGTCCAGGTGAGGGTTTTGGGTCTGGAACCAGAGAACAGTCAATACTGAGACAAGCAACCCTTGGAGTAAGTTTAGAAAACCCCACCACACACATACGGAGTTTGGAGTTTAACACGTGATACTGGTTTAATAAGGACGTATCCGAACCAAGGGTTCTAACTCTCCACTAATGACATCTCTTCCCTGAGTACCTACTATGTGCTAGGCACTGGGTCAGGTGCATATAATCTACCCAGGCAGTCGTAAGACGCTGCCCAGACACTTCAGTCAGGACTGAGTTTAAGAACTTATTAAAACAGGTTCCAGATATGCATTCTGGGGGGTTGTACTGAAAGTCTCTGAGGGCTTCTAGAATCCCCAACAGGGTTACTTTTTCTCCATATTCTTGCCAACCCTTGTTTGTTCTTATCTTTTTTATAATAACCATCCTGACAGGTGTGAGGTGATAGCCCACGGTGGTTTGGATTTGCATTTCCCTGATGACGAGTGATGTTGAGCATTGTTTCATGTGTCTGCTGGCCATCTGGATGTCTGCTTTGGACAAATGTCTCTTCAGATTCTCTGCCCACTTTTTTTTATATTAGTTGTGTGAGTTCTTTATGATTTTTTTGGATATTCACCCCATATCAGACATATGGTCTGCAAATATTTTCTCGCGTTTCATAGGTTGCCTTTTTATTTTGCTGATGATTTCCTTTGCTGTGCAGAAGATTTTAATTTGATGTAGTCCTACCTGTTTATTTTTGCTTTTGTTGCCTCAATTATTGTGATTCTTAACACAGAGTAGAATTATCTATAGAATTTATAAAATATACTGAACTAGAGAGTGTAAATACCTAAATGTGAGAGGTAAAAATTAATAGAAATGTAGGTAGAGAAATGTCTTTGTGACCCAGAGGTCAGAGAGGACCTAAACAAAAATTCTAAAAGCACAAACAGTTGGTATAGTTTACTTCATCCAAATCAAAAGTATGTTCAATGAAGGCCACAATGGAAAGGTCTATGGACACGTGTGAGTAAAGTAGAAGATATCTGAAGCATTTAACGACAGCTTCATCCATGTCATGTAGTAAGAAGCCATGAAAATCAGCAAAATCAGGCAGAAAATTCAACATAAAATGGGTAAAGAATAGGAATAGGATGCTCATAAAAATGAAGATAAAGAAGACTCTGAAAAGATTAACTGATTTAAAGCAATTAATATTATCAGTACTGTATGAAAATGCAAAATAAAATGAGATATTACTCTACCAACATAGAGCCTGAAGAATCAGAAGCCTGGATGCGCCCATTACTGCAGAAATGAGGATATCAGAACCCTCGTGTCCTGCTAATGCAAGTTCATGAGGAAGCAGCCATCCTGGAGAGCAGTCTAGTAATTTTAACTCAAAACTAATCAGATCCAATGATCCAGATATTCTGCTCCCAGGTGTATATGATCCCCACTCCTCATCGCCTCCCCCGAATCTCAGAAAGTCACAGATGCAGTCATATGTGGATGTTAACTGCAGCATTATTTCTGGTCCTTCAGAATCAGACTCAGCCATGCCCCCATCATTGGTGATAGGTAATAGAGGATCGGTAGTAGACCGGTAAGTGTGGTAAATGCATAATAATGAATATTATGATACTATGAGATGTAATAGACCAGATGTTCATGTAACAACACTCGTGAACCCTTAAAAAAAAAGGCTTTTTAAAAGATACCTAATGAAATTTTCCCCTACATTACAGGATTACTCTGCTCCCCGGTCTTCAAAATCCTACTGTTGCTCCCATGATAGTCTTCTTGTCCTTATACATTTATGCCTTCAGACATCCCTAGTGCTCTTTCTAACATAGGTTGGGATAGAGAGAAAGCAAATGCTGTGCTTATTTTCCCATAATTATAATCAGGTCCATCTCTGACTATGATTTTTCACCACTATGGAACCCAAAGGGTTCCTAAATTAGTGGGTGGTGATAGGGAACCACCATTTATATTGGGATCAAAATACTAAAGGGCTAGGGAAGAATTTTTTATGTCAGATTTCCCCGTTTCTCATTTCCCCACTGACCATTTCAATGTAATGAGGTTACGCTAAAGGAATAAATGTCATTTAGGACATAATCAGAACCTCATTTCCAAGCTGCTTGTTTGCAAACTGATGAGCTTCCTAAATTCTGACACATGCTGACTGGGCTACCAGTATCCTTTGCTCATGAATTTTTTTTTTCTGCCTTGTCTTTTAAACTTTCCCAAACCCATTCAGGAGATCTACTTCTTGCTGTCCATCTTTGCATGAGCACCCCACCGCCCTGTCTTTCCTTCCCAAACCTCAAGAAGATGTCTTATTTAGGAGTGTTAATAGCAGGTGTGTGAATGACTCTCACCGCCACCAAGATCCCGACAGGCTGCCAACGTGAGAAAAAAACGCAGAAGTGGGTGTCCTGCCTGATGAGATTTCAATTCTCCAGATCCTCCCGCTTCCAAAAGAAAAGAGCCTGTGAGGTCGTTTGACCCCCTGGCAGGGAGAAGAACGTTTGATACGCTCCCTCCCCAGGCAGTTAAAAGAAAGTGAGCCCAGCCTGTCGGGGAAAGAGGGCTTCGCCCCTCGTGAAGGCTAAGGGTAGGGAAGCTGGCCGTGCTCACTCCACCTGTGGCTCGCCATCGCGTGGTCCAGAGACAAGTGTCCTGGGCCCACCAGTTGGTTCCGGCTCCTACAGGACAATGTCCAGCCATCCAGAGAAGGGCAGGGCATCTTACACGGTCGGGGACAGCAGCCTATGACAGATTTAGACATTTCCCCGGAACCTGCCTAGAATCCTCCGCCCCCGCGGGTCTGCAGAGTAAGTGGGGCTCTGGGGGAGACACCGGCCTGGCTATGAATTGTCCCGCTCCGATATTGCGGACGCTAAGAATGGGAACGTGCGGAGGGGCAAGAGCACAGCCTCAAGGGAAGGGTAAATTAATTGAAGGTTAATTTTAACTAATTCCGGAATAAAAAGGCTTGCGAGACCGTGGGTTTCCGTAGTGTAGTGGTTATCACGTTCGCCTAACACGCGAAAGGTCCCCGGTTCGAAACCGGGCGGAAACACTTTTCCCATAAATTCTAATTTTGTTCCCAACATTTTCTACCTCAATTTGCCTACTTTTCTGCCAAGTTCCAAGGTCCGTGCTCCCTTTGCAGCCCCAAACGCTAAGTTGCAAGAATTACGTTACAGAGCAGGAGCAGAGCTGAGACGGGCTCCCTCTCCCCATCAACAGCCGACCAGGTTGCATCCTCCCAGCGCCGTCGGGGAGGGTTCTGCGCTGCGCGGCCGGGACCGCTGAGCGAAGGCCGGGTCCGCACCTGCGTGGGGCCGAAGCGACGGGGACCAGCCCTAAGAGGGGAGCGCGGCCGGTGGATGCAAGGAGGGTCCAGAAGCCCGCTGCGCCGAGCGGAGAGTCGCTCCAGGGGAGGCCGACAGGTGCCCAAAGGAGCCCACAGGTCAAGGGCCGACCTCTTGGGCCGTTGCCTGCGGCCTTCCCTCGGGTAGAACGGGAAGACGCGGGATTTCAAGCAGTGAAGTGACTCCGCAGGTCTGAAGTTCTTTGGAAGGACCCGTCTGCCAGACCCACGGTGTGGGGCGAACAGTGGAAACAAGGACGTCTGTGAAGTCCCTTTCATCTTGCTGCGTATCAGGGAGACCGGTGGCTTGGACAGGATGGTGGCAGTAGAGTCCATGAAAAGCGGTTACAGTCTGGATATATTTTAAAGACAGAGCAAAAGAAATTCCCGAGAAAATGGACACGAAGAGTGAAAGAAGTGGAGTCGGTAATGACTTTGAGGGTTTTCTTCGGAAAGGATGGAGTTGCCGTTGACTGAAACGCGGTAGACTGGAAGGAGCAGCTTTATTAGGGGGAGTGGGAGCTCTGTTTTAGACGTGCGAACGCGTAGACGTCTGGTATAAAACACCCGGGGTTATGCTAAGCAATCAGTTGACTATGCAAGTCCGGAGTTCAATGGAAGGGTCTAGACTATAGACACAAGTTGGTGAGTAGTAGTCAGTAAGCCATGAGAACATATGAAATCACCAAGAAATGAGTGTTGATAAAGAAGAGGCCCAAGGACCAAACCCTGGGACATTCCATTATAGAAAAGGGTGGGTGAGAAGAGGGGAAACAGGAGGATACTGGGAAGAAGAAGACAGGGAGGTAGAAAGACTACCAGGACAGCAGTGTCTTGAAAGTCAGATAAAAAAAAATATTTTAAGAAGGATGAGTTGCCTGTGGCCCCTAAGAAGTCAAGGACTTAGAAGTGATGATTAATTTTAGACATTTAGAGGCCATAGATGGGAAAGGGAGGGAGGGAAGAAGGAAGGAAGGTCGAAGTAAAATGCTGAGAATATAAATTAACCACAAACTTATCAATAGCCACCAGAACCGATTTTAAACCAATTCAGTCTATCAATGATAATTGTTTTCAAGGCAATGAATCACCGTCAACCCCTGCCTTCTGAAGGTCAGCCGGTCAGAGATGGATTCACCTCAAGAAACAGGCCCTTGAGTGCTAAACAAACAAGAGCATCTCTCCCCAAAATCATGCTTCCGGAGAGTATATCAACCCGCTCAGCCCGCTCAGCCCCCTGAAGTCCTTGCTTCCGTGAGCCCCCTCCCCAAAAAAATCTTCCCTCGGCTCTCTCAAAGGGCCAGAGCCCACCCAGCCTAGCTCTCCCGCTAAGTGAGCTTTGGCTCCATATTTCAAGTTTTGAGTGATGGTTTCATCATCCTTTAAAAATGCAACTTTATCAAATCTGAAACATGTACTGTTTCTGCTGGGATTTTATTTTTTTATTCTTTTATTTTTTTTTTGCTGGGATTTTATTTTTTTATTCATTTCTCACTTCTGATATCCTTGCGTACCCTGGGCAATAATGTGGCCTCCGCAGCCACGCTGTCTTGGTGTTTGTCCTTTATACGGGGTTGGTTAGATTCAGCCAACAAAATGCCAACATTTGAAAACACCCTCTGACAGAAGGCTTCGCACACTCGCTCCACAAATACTTACTGAATGCCCGGCTTAGGTTCAAAGCTGTTGTCGATCTGAGAGATCCAGAAAAAAGAAAAACAAAAACCGTCTTTGCAGGAAGAAATTCTGGTGGGAGCAAACAGGTAAATTTTAAAAAAGGAAAGGAAAGGAAGGTACACGTTGCAGACAATCTGATCTTTTTAACAATAGGAAATATGGACTTCAATGGTGTTGAGAGGCAGCGGGAAGACAGGGGATGATCAGGTATATGAAGCCCCGAGGAGCCACGAGGAGATGGGCGGGCGGGACTCAGGGAACAGGACAAGGACGCATGGTGTGGTGGCGGTGGGGGCGGGCAGCAGCCAGCAGATCCCGTGTCACCTCCAGTCCTACCCCTACTCTGTAACCTCCTTTTCTTTACTAAGATTTCTATCAGAAGGCTTTAAGCCACTTTTTCTCAAGATGGTGCTCCTTTTTCTTTCCACCCCCCACCCCCGCCTTGGAGAGGGGAGCAGAGAAGGTGGGTGTCACTGCTGAGGACTAAGAAATAACGTCAACATTTAACCTCGGTTTTATGGTGGAGAGCTTCTTTCCAAGGCCTGCGTCAAGTACAGGAACCAACGCCTTTCTTGGACTGTCCGGGGATCAAACCCACAACATCAGTGTTGTTAGCAGCAACTTCTGCCCACCTGAGCTAACAGCCACCGGGCCAGACCCTCTTTTTACTTAAAAAGTAAAAAGTTGGGGTGCCCGGGTGGCTCAGTAGGTGAAGCATCTGCCTTTCGCTCGGGTCATGATCTCAGGGTCCTGGAATCAAGTCCCACGTTGGGCTCCCTGCTCAGTGTGGAGTCAGCTTCTCCCTCTCCCTCTGCCTCTGCCCTGCTCTCTCTCTCTCTCACACACACACCCGTTCACTCTATCTCTCAAATAAAAAAAAGTACAAAGTTTGTTGACATTCTTGTTTTCTTTAAAGCTAAGGGAAATCCTTCTCCTTTTCCAAAAAAGACTTTTTTTTTAAGGGTGGTGAGACAGGGGGCTAGGCTAAGGAGCAGAAAGAGGGGAGATTGGGAAGCAGATGGGCAAGACTGGGACAGGGACAGATGCTCAAGCAGAGAAGACAAAAGAGAAGAGAGGGCCTGAGGACATGCGAGGAGGAGTGAGGAAAGCAGAGCGAGTGGGCAGGGCCAGATCCCGGGGTGTATAATCTGTAGGACAGCAGGTACAGTCAGGCCTAGAAACGGGGAGGCTGGGGGACAGAGGGATGGGAAATCCAGGGGCAGCGAGCGAGAGAGAAACTGGATCTCAGGGGCCAGGTCTGCAGGCCTCCACATGCCCCCTCCGGCGTCCTGCCGCGCTGTGGTGGCCCCCACAGACGCCGGGCCTGTCCGGGCAGAAGCGTCCAGAAAGAACCAGAGCTCCTGGCTATAAGTGTGAAGGCCGCGCCGGGAACCCGACGAAGGGGCTCAGTGTGCGAGGCGAGCAGAGCGCCCAGAGGCTTGCACGGAAGACGGGACAGCATGGCCGGCTGGCCCGCCCTGTGGCTCGGCCCTCTGCTCCTGCTCTCCCTCGGGGCGTCCTCAGCTCCAGGTAGGAAGACGCTGAGGGTCAGGCAGGGTCTCCCAAGGGGGCCTGGCCTGACTCCTTCCTGGTCTGTGTCCCGCAGCCTCCCTCCTGAGGCGCCTGGGGGAGCACATCCAGCGGGTTCAGGAGAGCTCCGGCCTGAGCCTGACTTCAGGCCCAGGGGCTGGGGCCCTCCCGAAACCCGGGTGGCTGGAGCAGCCGCTGGACCCCTTCAACTCCTCCGACAGGCGATCCTTCCTGCAGGTGAGGCCAGGAGAAGGGGAGCCCACGCCGCCTTCCTTCCCTAGCTCTGCCCCCGGTCCCCACATCCCTGGGCCCCATGGCTCATCCTCTGCCCTCGGTTAGCACCCCCCTGGCCCTTTGAAGAGACGGACGGGAGAGAAAGGGACAAATAAATAAACAAGCTTATTTCACGTACCACCAAAAGCATAAAGGAAAAGCAGGAAGGGAGAGAGGCAGCAATGAACCGGGAAGAAAGGAGATGTCAGGCCTCTCCAGCCTATTTCTTCTTCCCTATCCCACCCGCCAGCGGTACTGGGTGAATGACCAGCACTGGGCCAGCCCACGTGGACCCGTGTTCCTGCATCTGGGGGGCGAGGGCAGCCTCGGGTCCGGCTCCGTGATGAGAGGTAAGAAGCGAGGATGGGGCGACGAGTTTGGGGAGCTGGTGGGGGCAGGGGCGGCTTGCATGCCCCCAACCTCACACTCTTCACAGGGCACCCCGCAGCGCTGGCCCCAGCCTGGGGGGCCCTGGTGATCGGCCTGGAGCACAGGTTTTACGGCCTGAGTATGCCTGCTGGGGGCCTGGACGTGGCCCAGCTCGGCTTCCTGTCCAGCCGGCACGCGTGAGTGGCTTGTCTGGGGTGGTGGGATGGCGAGGGGGGGGTGTCTGTGTCTCAGCCTCCCTGCATCCTTGTGGCCCCTGCACCGTTGTTGCATGGCCTGAAGCGGACCCCTGGGTCTCCGGCTCATGTTTCCTTCTCTTTTTCAGTGTCTTATGCCTTCTCTCGGGATCTCTGGGTCTCTGTCCTCCCTCTCTTTCTCTCAGGCCATACTTGCCTCCCTCTCTGTCACTGCAGCCCGTGGGTCCAGAGCCCCGCGACTGGTCCCCGGAGGACACAGCATCCCCCCCTGGTCTTCAGCTTCTGCCCCAGCCCCACCCTGTACTGTCCCCACGCGGCGAGGGCTGGGCACAGCACAGTGCCGCTGGTCACCCCTCGCGGGCGTCTCTCACAGGCCTCTCCTCTCTCTTAGAGGACACGGGCATCTTCGCGGTGGCCCCGAGGTCCGCAGTGAACCCTCCACCTCCACTTCCTCCCGCTCTCTGGGCTCCAGCTCCGCCGAGGCCCGGCCGCTCTCCGGCCTTCGGAGCGCGCTTCCCTCCGCAGGGAAGGGGCTGCCCCCATGCCTGTGCAGCTCCCTCCCTCCCTCACGCCCTCCCGGACCTGACTCGGGGACGGCCGCTCCCGGGCCTACACCTGCTCCGCTGTTCTCCACTGCCGCCCGCAGGACTGATCTGTCCCTTTCCCGCCTGGCGTCTCTCGGCCTCCCTTCGGCCTCCACCCCTCCCTGTCCCCACCTCGGTGTTTCTTTCTCTCGGTCTCTCCATTTTCCACAAGCGATACCGGTTTCTGGCGGCAGGAGGGATTCGCTCACCGTTTCCGAAAGTCCGGGAAGAAAGAAAAACACTTGGGATAGGAAAGAGGATGTTAGACGCATCCCAGAGCCGCTCTTTTAACTGGGTCTGTCCTCCCTCCGGTGGCTTCGCCCGCTCCAGCCTGGGGCCCCAACTCTTCCCGCGTGGCTCTCCCTTTCTGCCCGGACTTGTCAGGTTTCCATTCAAAACGCCTCAGGGATTTTTCCTCCCCCACGTAGCCCGGAGGAGGGGCGGGGGGAGGCTCTCCCGAGGGGCCTCCCTGGCCCAGGTGAGCACTTGCGGAGCACGCGGGCCGCGGGGAGCCCTCACCCCCACCCTGGGAGAAGAGCCCTGGCGTCCGGCCACGCCCCCCCAGTCGCGTCTCCCGGGCCCCGGGTCTCCGAGTCCGCGGACTCCTGGCGAGGAGGACCCACCGAGCCTCCCCTTGCCCCCAGGCTGGCGGACGTGGCCTCGGCCCGCCTGGCACTCGCCCGCCTCTTCAACGTGTCCGCCTCCAGCCCCTGGATCTGCTTCGGAGGCTCGTACGCCGGCTCCCTGGCCGCCTGGGCCAGGCTGAAGGTGCCCGGGACTCTCGGGGCGGGCTGGGGGTCCCCTTCGGAGGACAGGGGTACCCGGTCCCCGTTCGCTACCCCCGCGCACTCCTCTCCCCGCTGAGGAGCTTGTCACCAGAGTCACCAGAGGGTGGGGTCTTGCCTAAGACCGCAGGACGCGGGAGTGACGCGGGGGCGGGGTGTGGGGGTCCCCGGTCCCTGGGCCCGCAGGCTGACGGCTGTCCTCCCTCAGTTTCCCCACCTCATTTTCGCCTCGGTGGCCTCCTCCGCTCCGGTGCGGGCCGTGCTGGATTTCTCCGAGTACAACGAGGTCAGGACGGCGGGCGGCGGGTGCGGGAGGGGTCCTCGCGCGGGGAACCCCCTGATTCCTTCTCCTGCGGCCCCACTGCAGGTGGTGTCCAGAAGCCTAATGAGCACGGCTGTCGGCGGATCTCCCGAGGTAGGAGATGGGGTCCGAGGGGGTAGGGGGACGGGAGGCCTTGGAAGGTGGGGGCTAGAGGAAAAGGGGGAAGCTTGCAAGGTGCGGGGCTCTGATGGAGGCGGGAGACCCGGAAGGTGGGCGGACTTTAGAACGCTGGACGGAGAGAAGCGGCGGGCACCGAAAAGCGGGCGCCCCAGTAGGGGCGGGGCTGATGCGGGGCGGGGCCTGGGGCGGCGACCCTCTCAGGGGGTGGGGCTCCGCGCGGGGCGGGGTCCTATCGGGGGCGGGGAGGCTAGCAGGGCGGGGCCCGGGGCGACAGCCGCGGGGAGCACCGCCGGGGGCGCGGCCTCGGGCGGGCGTTCCGGGAAAGTGGGGCGCTCGGGAAGGACGCGGGTCGGGGGCCAGGAAAGGCGAGGCCCAGGCCCGAGTCTTCACCAGCGCGGACCCTCCTCGCTCCTCGCAGTGCCGGGCGGCGGCGTCCGCAGCCTTCGCCGAGGTGGAGCGGCGGCTGCGCGCGGGCCCGGAGGCTCGCGGGGCGCTGCGGGCGGAGCTGGGCGCCTGCTCGTCGCTGGGCCGCGCGGAGGACCAGGCGGAGCTGCTGGGGGCGCTGCAGGCGCTGGTCGGGGGCGCGGTGCAGTACGACGCGCAGGCGGGAGCGCCGCTGAGCGTGCGGCGGCTCTGCGGGCTCCTCCTCGAAGGCCGGAGCAACCGCAGCCGCTCCGCGCCCTACCACGGGCTCCGGCGGGCAGCGCAGGTGAGCGGCCCTGCGCGCGGCTTGGTGAGGTGCGAGGCCGGAGGGGGGGCGGTCAGCCGGCAGGGATACCTGCTCCTCTGCCAGACCTTGGGCCATCTGTGAACCCTTCCGAGCTGTCGTTTCCTCATCTGTGAAATAGGGATGACACCTCCGGGCCCTCTGGGAGGTGCAGTGAAGTTGCAGTTTGCAGGCGTCAGCGACTGTGACTGTTACCTCTTTTGCGCATCTTGTTCTGTCCACTTCCCCGGGCCTGCAACAGAGTCTAGCGCAGAGCAGAAGCTCAATTAGCATTTACAGAAGGAAGGAGGAGAGGTAGTAGAGCCGGGGATTCCAGCCTCGGAATCCACAGCTACAAACAGCTCTTTCTTCTCCAGCGCTGCCTGGACCAAATGCTGTAAGAAGGGCTTCACATATATTATTTCACTGAATCCTCGTGATAGTTCTAGGAGCTAGGCACTGTTTTCATCCCCACTTACAGATGAGGAAACTGAGGTCCAGGAGATGATCACTTGCCCAGGGCCTCACACCCATCCAGTACCTCTAACCCACAGGCACCCAGGCACCACTCACTCTGACCCCTGACTCCCAGGAGAACTCTGCAGATCTTTGGACTTCTGACCTTTGACTTGCAAGGACCTATGTATGCTTTCTGGCCCTGGGCCCTGACTTGCTGCGGGGACAGGAGGAATGTATGTATGTGTGTGTGTTTATTTTGTCCCCTAGGTTGTCATGCACAGCCTGGGCCAGCGGTGTCTAAGCTTCTCTCGAGCAGAGACAGTGGCACGACTGAAGGTCACAGACCCCCAGGTGTCCGGTGTGAGTGACCGGCAGTGGTTGTACCAGACTTGTACGGAGTTCGGCTTCTGTGAGTGGCACTCTCACCCCCAAAACAGCATTCCGTGCTGTGCCCAGACAAGCTGTCTCCTGGACGGTCCAGACTGATTTCCATTTCGCTGGCACAACTGGCCAGACCGCTGTGCATCGTCTAGCCTGCGGGTGTGGGGCTAGAGGATAGCACTCCACTGGAGTGTGCGCATGCTCTGGGCCCTCACATAGCTTCTCTCACACAAACCCTCCACATGGGTGATCATCCCTCCAATCTGCGCTTCATCCGTGTCCCTGTCCCAGAAAGGGCCCCACCATCTCCCGAGTTACTGTCTAGAAACGCTGGCAGTGTTTCCCGTGCCTCCTTCCCTTTGTCTCCACAGCCTGTCAGTCCCTGAGCCCTGCCTGTTCACCTCAGCCCCTCTCCGTTCCCAGCTCTGCGGTCCCAGTGGCAGCCCCCAGCCCCTCCTGCCTCCATCCTTGACCCAGCCTCCTCTCTGGTCTCAAGGTCTTCTTTTGACCCATAAAATCCAATTTCCTCACCGCATCAAGAGAGATCTTTCTAAATACGACCTTATCCTTTGCTCAAAACCCATGGGTCCTAGGGTGGGATTACCAAATAAAATACAGGATGCCCAGTTACATTTGAATTTCAGATAAACATTTTTTAGTGCATGACCCAAATATTGCATGGAACATACTTACACTAAAAAAGTGTTTGTTTCTCTGAAATACTAATGTTGCGGAACATCCTGTGATTTCAGTGCTAAATCTGAGTACCGTACCCCAGAGTTCAGATCCTTTCCACATCCCCTGAAGGCAATGAAGATATGGTTTAAAGCGAAGTACTCGAAGTCCAATTCCATTGTTTCATAGCGATGTGATCTTGTACAAACTTGGGCGAATAACCTAAGCTCTCCCCTTGGCCCTTAGTTTCCACATCTGTAAAGTGGGAATAACGACAGTGCTTGTCTCATACGGTGGTTTCCGGAATTAAGGGAGGTAATATATGTCACATGGTAAGAACAACACTGGCATACGGCAGGTTCTCCCCAAAGACTTATTATCATTATCATTATGATGATGATGATGTTGATGGCAAGACATTGCATATTTTGACTCCCTAATGTACCAGCTTTCTTGAAACCTCAGGAACCTGGCCCATACTATTCGCTTGTCCTGGATTACTTGTTTTCCTCTCATCACCCAGGTCACTCCTCACAAGATGCTTCCTCCTCAGGAAGCCTTACCTGATTGCTGGAGCTAAGTCTGCCCCCTGGCCTACTGTTCCACCCCCTCCACAGTTCTGTGTTTCTCCCCCTAGCGCTTCCCACAATCTTATCATAAAGACCTTTTTGCCTTTTTGCCCTCTGCACTGTGAGCCCTGTCACCTCGGAGCCTGGGACTATCTTGGTTGCTACTGTGTTCCCAATACCATTCACAATGCCTCTGAGCATACAGGAGGTGCTCAATAAATGGTGGAGAAAGGAATGAGTGAGTGTCAGGCTAAGGGAGTTCCACAAAGGCTGGGGGTGGAGGAGGAGCTAGGGAATTTAAGCAAGGGAGGCGTGGTCCAGTTTGTGCTTTTCACTCCTGTGTCCGTGTCTCCCCCCCCCCCCCCCCCCCCCCCCCCCCCCCACTTGCAGGCTCCTCTCTTTATGAGGCTTTCTCTTTTCTGTCTTTGCCTTGTCTGGCTCACTCTTTCTAATTCCTGAAAGTTTTTATCCCTGGCCGGATGCTTTCCTGGAGCCTGTCATGCTCCCTCTGGGGTTCCTCCTTCCCCGGGGCTTTCTCCCTCACAGACTCGACCAGGAACTTACTGAAGGGAGGGTATGGGGCTGATTTGGTCATCACCAGAGAAAGCTCTATAAGTGATTAGTAAAGGGGAGAGCTGTAGGCCCCAGGATGACAGACTCTCCTTCCACAGATGTCACCTGTGAGGACCCCAGATGCCCCTTCTCCCGGCTCCCTGCACTGCCCTCCCAGCTGGAGCTATGCGAGCGGGTGTTCGGCCTCTCCACTTCATCTGTCGTGCAGGCCGTGGGCCAGACCAACTCGTACTATGGTGGCCAGACCCCGGGGGCCACCCAGGTGCTGTTCATTAATGGTGAGCCAGGCATGGGACCCTGCCTCCTAGATCTGCACCTAGCTGGGGCGCAGCACACCATTCTTCCCTTTCTTACCAGGGGACACAGACCCCTGGCACGTGCTGAGCATAACACAAGCCTTGGGACCCTCAGAGGCAGCCCTTCTCATCCCCGGGGCCTCCCACTGCATGGACATGGCCCCGGAGAGGCCCTCAGACTCCCCCAGCCTCCGCCTGGGGCGCCAGGTAGGAGAGCCTCGGGCTGGGTCCCGGGCATGCTCGTTTGCATATTGCTTTGCGCGGGCCCGCCCTTCCCGGCCCAGGAGTCTGACCTTCCCAGTTCTCCCCACAGAGCATCTCCCAGCAGCTGCAGATCTGGCTCGGGCTGGCAAAGCAGAGCTCGGTGAGCAGTGGGGGCTGAGGGGTCCATACCTTCGCCTCTCCCTGGGTGGCCACCTCGGTCCTGGACGGACTCACCAGAGGAAGCAAGCAGCTCCTGGGGAAGGAGGAGATCTCTGGGAACTGGGCTTCAGCCCCTGTGTCCACAAACGTGGCGGAAAGTGTTGTGGGACCCAGAGTTGTGTAAATATAAGCGGAGAATTATCCTCATGGTGAATACTGGTTTTTCATTTTATTTTTTAGGGAGCATTTTATTAAACATTTCATGGCTATCCTTTTTTGTTGCTTCAAGTATCTTCTGGAAAGCCACTTTGTGTCATAGAATTCTGGACCGATCTCACATTGATTATTTTTTTTCCTCCTTCCGGAAACACAGTGATCTTGGTGGAATCAAGTCAAGCTTGGCGGGAGCCCCTTCGGGCTGCTGTAAGAGAACACGCGATAGATGGGGTGGTGTAGGGACAAAGCTAGTGATTTCTCATGGTTCTGGAAACCGGGAAGTGTGAGATCAAGGCACTGGAAAATCAGGTGTCTGGTGAGACCTCGCTCCCTGGTTCCTACTCAGCCGTCTTCTCTCTGGGGCCCCACATGACAGAAGGAAGACTGGTGTTTTTTAAAGATTTTTAATTATTTATTTGTCAGAGAGAGACAGCGTGAGAGAGCGAGCACAGGCAGACAGAGTGGCAGGCAGAGGCAGAGGGAGAAGCGGGCTCCCTGCCGAGCAAGGAGCCCCATCCGGGATCACGACCTGAGCCAAAGGCAGCCGCTTAACCAACTGAGCCACCCAGGCGTCCCTGGTTTAAATCACAGGACTGATAATGCTACATGCACACCAGGAGGATATGAAAACGTTTCTTATAGAATGAGGCTTTCTGGGGAGAACAGACAAGGCTCCCAAAGAAGTCCAAAAATGGTTTGAGAGAGCGAGGATGGATGAGTAGCTTTGGATGTTACCGTGGCTGACCTATGGGGTGTACATTGTGGGGGTGTGTCGTGGCTCTGGGGTGGCCAGAGTCCCCAGAATGGCTGATGGTGACTGGGCAGCCCGCAGTTTTCTCCCAAGATGGCTCTGCAAACAGCATTACTGTCCCTATTACAAGAGGATGGAAAATTCTGAGCTGTTCTCCCTCTCTGGCCTCCTTGTCCCATACTTGGCCCCTAGTATCCATTCTTTTCCTGGCAACCACAGTGATGCTTTCAAAAGGTCAGTCGGGTCCTGATACCTCTCTGTATAAAACCCTCAGATCACTTCCTGCTACAACCAGAATAAAGACCGAATTCCTTCCCAAGGCTACAAGGCCCTGCATACTTCGGCTTTGGAAGTCTTCTCTGAACTCCTTTCCTACTACTCTCCAGGCTGCAGGCCAACCACGTGGCCTCTTTGGTTACTTAAAATCTAGGGCCAATTCCTATCTTAAGCCCTCGCATTAGCTGTTCCCTTTGCCCAGAGGTTGTTCCCTTTAATGACCTTTAAATGACTGTTTCCTTCTTAACATTCAGGCTGAACTCCAATGTCACCTCCTCCAAGAGGCCTTTCCTGACTGCTCCCAGGTCCCAGTCACTCCCTATCACATTACCTTCCCAGCCACAAGCGCTATTTGCAGAATTGAATTCTAATGAAGATAAACCGTTTTGAGGAATGTAGAAGCATTATGTTCTGAAGACTCCTGGTTTGTTGCACGTAAATTCCACCCTTAAACATGAACAAGTGGGGCATCCTTCCTGAGCGATCTGCTTTGGAGGTTTCTGCTCAGGTGCAGATGCGGGCATAACCGTATCCCGAAATGAGAGGTCCGGGGGCCTTGGGAAGAAGCCCTGTCCAGGCACCCTCTCTAGACCGCACTGTCAACAGGACACAAACCTCTCACATCGAATCTAGAGAAGAACAAAGGTGGACGACTAGTACTACCCGATCAAAAGATTTCCCATAAAGCTCCAATAATTAAGACACCGCGGTTTGGGTATTACATATAGACAGATCTACCCGGCAAGACCGAGTTCAGAAGTAGATACACACACACACACACACACACACACACAATCAGTTAGTTTTCTACAACGATGCCAGCGCTAATCACGGAGAAGAACAGTCTTTACAACAAGTGATTCTGGAACGGCTGGATAAATTATCGACCTTCTCTCAATCTCTTTTGGAAATTCCTTTGCAACTTGACGTCTGAATGGGCCTGGGTTTGGTGCTAGGCTGCTTTCTCTTCCTCAGCCTTCTCTGAGCTCCAGAGCTGGGGGGAGAAATGCAACCTCACCCCTACGATGCCATCCTCAAAAATTAATACAAGTGGATCATAGATCTAAATGTAAAACTCAAACTATAAAATATCTAGGAAAAAATAGAAAAATTATTTATGACCTTGTAGTAGGCAAATACTTCTTAGGGGAGAAAAGAAGAGCGTGAGATACACAAAAAGGGATAAACTGACATTATGAGAAAACGTCTCATTAAAAAATTATCATTAAAAAACATTAAGAAGGGGAAAGACTGAAGGAAACCATGCGCACTACATACATTTGGCAAAGGATCTGTGTCCAGATTAAAGAATTCCTGGAAATCAATTTTTTAAAAAGAAAAGCCAGTAACAAACCGTTAGGACAGAAAGCCCTGCCGGGCGGCTTTCGTCAGAATCTTTTCGGGTCAGAATTGGGATTTGAGAAAGATGCGCAAGAGGAGGTTTCGTTCATTCACACCAAATGTTAAACTCCTCTCCTTTTCCCCATCCAAGGTGGAGAGCGTGAACTAGAAGACTGTGGGAATTGATTTCTATAATGTTCATCCTTCATGGGTCTGTTTTGGTCCCTTTCGCCCTCCCCTCGACCTCCTCCCTCCTCACACGCCCCCTTCCCGCCCCCGCCCGGATTTGAAGAAGCAGTGAAGCCCTCGGTTTTTGTTTACATCATCCGGGTAGGGGTGAATCCCTGCGGGAGGTGGTCGGTTAGTTCCTCTGGTTAGGGCGTGGTGCTCCTAACTCCAAGGTCGCGGGTTCGAGGCCCATTACCATTTTCTGCGCGCAGTTCCCAGGTGCCAACCCCAGAGAACACCACTGCTGACCCGAAATACTTGTGAGGGCTGTTTTGACCTAACCTCTGGTTCTTGTTTTGCTTTGTTATGTGTGTGTGGTTTGTTTTTTTTTTTTTAAGTAACATACGAAAGCTAAAATGGAGAGTATTTTTAAAGGAAATTGAGTAAAGTAGGGCAGGTACAGTTAGGTAAGAGGGGAATAGGAAGAATTGGAGAATTTCCCATTTCGTGTTGGGGGAAAAAAAACTGAAATGGTTTTGGTTTATATTACCCTCTCAGCAGAAACTGAGCAGATCTCTCGTGGCTGGCCGGTTAGCTCAGTTGGTTAGAGCGTGGTGCTAATAACGCCAAGGTCGCGGGTTCGATCCCCGTACGGGCCACGTCTTTTTAATACAAGTGGATCATAGATCTAAATGTAAAACTCAAACTATAAAATATCTAGGAAAAAAATAGAAAAACTATTTATGACCTTGTAGTAGGCAAATACTTCTTAGGGGAGAAAAGAAGAGCGTGAGATACACAAAAAGGGATAAACTGACATTATGAGAAAACTTCTCATTAAAAACGATCCCCGCACGGGCCACGTCTTTTATTCAGATGCTTAATCTCTGAAAAAGTCGCCTCTTAACGTTGAATGTGAAATGCTCTAACCTTTTGCATCATTGATGTCGAGAATGTGCACAGTGGGAGGCCTTGGGAGACTTGAGAACAGTTCAGAAACCTGAACTCTGAGCATTAAAGGAGCTGGAAAGAAAAGTATGCCTGATTTAACGTTTGTTTTTAAATCTCTCCACTCTTTAGAATGCAATACTTAGCTGTTATTTTGTGTCTGGCAGATGCTGGAGACATATTGTTATGTGAAAAAAGCAGAATCCAAAATAGTTTGTGTAAGATTCTGATTCTTCTATTTTAAAATCAGCTTTATTATGAGATGATTTACATACAATAAAATGCACCCAATTTAAGCATAGAATTTGACATATTTATACACACAAGTAACAACCACCGCAAAGTAGAGACCATTTCCATGATCCCCAAAAGCTCCCTGTGCTCTGTGGTAGTAAGAGTAATGCCCTCCCCCAAAGATGACCACATCCTAACCCTTGAGGTCTACATTATGCTAGTTTCCATGGCAAAAGGGACTTTGCGCATGCAGTTAAGGATTTTTTTTTTTAAAGACTTTATTTATTTATTTGACAGAGATTACAAGTAGGCAAGAGAGTCAGGCAGGGAAAGAGAGGAGAAAGCAGGCTCTCCGCAGAGCAGAGAGCCCGACGTGGGGCTCGATCCCAGGACTCTGGGATCATGACCCGAGCCGAAAGCAGAGGCTTTAACCCACTGAGCCACCCAGGCGCTCCTGCAAGGAAGGATCTTAAAGGAAGTGATTACCCTGAATTATCTGGATTGGGTCCGATCTAATCACAAGGGTCTGTGAGAGAGTCAGGGTCACAGGAGGAGACGTGACCCAGAAGCAGAGGTTGGAGAGACACAGGACTGCTCACCAAAGAATCCCAGTGGAGTCTGCAAGTTGGACAAAGCAAGGAAACAAATGTCCCTCTAGAGCTTCTGGGAGGAACACAGTGCGGCCGACCCATTTTAGACTGACTTCCAGGACTTTAAGGTAGTAAGTTTGTCTTGTTATAAGCCACTGAATTAGTGGGGATTTGTTACAACTGCACTAGGAAACTAATACATACCCTTTCTGGTGAGTTGTACCTTCATCCCAGCCCCAGGCAACTACAGGTCTTCTTCCTGTCGTTTAGGTTCTGCCTTTTCTGGAATTTCTTATAAATCGTGGATGATATACCCTTGTGTTCCTGGCTTCCTGGACTCAGCACAATACTCCTGAGATTCATTCATGCATCAGTGGCTTTATTCCGTTTTACTGCGGAGTCCTCCTCCACTTTAGAGATACATCACCATTTGCTTCCTACTCGCAGTGAATGGACATTTTCACTGTTTTCAGTTCTAGCTATTATGAAGAGCACTGCTGTGAAGATTAATGGAACAGTCTTGGTGTGGACATATGTTGCATTAGTCAGGACTCCCCAGAAAAAGAGAGGGGGGGATTTTAAGGAATTGGCACAGGCCATTGTGAAAGTTGGCAAATACACGTCTGCAGGGTAGATCAGCAGAGTGAAAACCCAGAAGAGAATTGATGTTATAGCTCCAGTCAAATGGCAGTCTGCTGGCAGAATTCTGTCTTCCTCAGGAGAGGAAGGTCTTTTTCCTTTTAAGGACCTCAACTGATTGGATGAGGCCCACCCCCATTACAAAGGGTAATCTGCTTTATGCAGAGTCCACTGTTTTGGTTTTTTTTTTTTTTTAAGATTTTATTTATTTATTTGACAGACAGAGAGCACAAGCAGGGTGAGCAGCAGGCAGAGGGAGCGGGAGAAGCAGAATCCCCGCTGAGCATGGAGGCCAACACGGGGCTCAATCCCAGAAACCCATAATCATGACCTGAGCTGAAGGCAGATGCTTAACCTACTGAGCCATCCAGATGCCCCAAAGTCCACTGGTTTAAATGTTAATCTCACCTGAAAAATATCTTCACAACAACATCTAAACTAATGTTTGACCAAGTGTCTGGATACTGTGGCCTAGCCATGTTGACACATAATGTTAGCCATCACATATGTTTTCATTTCTTTTTTTTTTCTACCCATATTTTCATTTCTTTTGGGGTAAAATACCTACGAGTGGAATTACTGGGTTTCTTGGTCAGTTTATGTTTGACTTTATAAGAAATCACCAAGTGTTCTCCAAAATGGTAACACCATTTTATATTCCAAACAATACTTTATGAGAGTTCCATTTGCTCTAAACTTCTCCAACATTTGATATTGTCAGACTTTTAAATTTTAGACAGTCTACTGGATTTGAAATATTATCTCATTGTGGTGTTAATTTGCATTTGCTATAACTAATAATGAGTATTTTTTCATAGACTTATTGGCTATTTATATATCTTCTCATTTGAAGTGTGTGTTCAACTCTTTCATGCGTGTTTTTCTTGGGTTTTGTTATTTAGTACTGAATTATAAGAGTCCTTTATAGATTCTGGATACCTGTCCTTTCTTAGTTATGTGTCTGAATATCCTCAGTCTGTGACTTGCCTTTTCATTTCCTTACTTTTGATGGAGAATATTTAATCAGATGTTTGTATTTTATACTATGTACAAAGATATCCTAAGACATCTTTGCATTTTCCAGGGTCATGATGATCTTCTCCTATGTTTTTTTCTCAGAATTACATAAATGAGTCTTTTGTTTAGGTCTACAATCTATTTTAAATTGATTTTTAACTATACTATACATTTTTTTGAGACAGTTTATTACACAGCAATAGATACACACATACATAGTGCTACATCAAGCATAAGACTACTATAAAAATAAGTTAATTAAGTAAAATCATTACTTGTTTAACAATTTTAAATTTTAAATTAACATATGATGTATTATTTGCTTCAGGGTGCTTTGTGACTCATCAGGCTTATACAATTCACAGCACTCACTATAGCACATACCTTCCCCAATGTCCATCAACCAACCACCCACTCCCTCCCCCCCCACAGCAACCCTCAGTTTGTTTCCTGAGATTAAGACTCTCTTATGGTTTGTTTCCTTCCCGATCCCATCTTTTCTCACTTTTTCCCTCCCTACTCCCCACGACCTCCTGCCCTGCCTCTCACATTCCTCATATCAGAGAGATCATATAATTGTCTTCCTCTGATTGACTTATTTCACTTAGCATAATGCCCTCTAGTTCCATCCACATCGTTGCAAATGACAGGATTTTGTTTCTTTTGATGGCTGCATAGTATTCCATTGTACGTATATATATCACATCTTCTTTATCCATTCATCTGTTGATGGACATCTAGGCTCTTTCTGTAGTTTGGCTATTGTGGACATTGCTGCTATAAACATTCGGGTGCACGTGCCCCTTCGGATCACTACGTTTGTATCTTTAGGGTAAATACCAAGTAGTGTGATTGCTGGGTCATAGAGTAGCTCTATTTTCAACTTTTTGAGGAACCTCCATGCTGTTTTCCAGAGTGGCTGCACCAGCTTGCATTCCCACCAACAGGGTAGGAGGGTTCCCCTTTCTCCTCATCCTCGCCTGCATCTGTTGTTTCCCGACTTGTTAATGTTAGCTGTTCTGACAGGTGTGAGGTGGGATCTCACTGTGGTTTTGATTTGTATTTTCCTGATGCTGAGTGATGTTGAGCACTTTTTCATGTGTCTGTAGCCAGGATGTGATCTATTCTGGAGAATGTTCCATGTGCACTAGAGAAGAATGTGTATTCTGTTGCTTTGAGATGGGATGTTCTGAATATATCTGTGATGTCCCTCTGGTCCAGTGTGTCATTTAAAGCTTTTATTTCCTTGTTGATTTTTTGCTTAGATGGTCTGTCCATTTCAGTGAGGGGGGTTGTAAAAGTCACCTACTATTATTGTATTATTGTCAATGTGTTTCTTTGATTTTGTTATTAATTGGTTTATATAATTTGGTGCTCCCATGTTAGGGGCATAGATATTTAAAATTGTTAGATCTTCTTGTTGGACAGACACTTTAAGTATGATATAGTGTCCTTCCTCATCTCTTATTATAGCCTTTGGCTTAAAGATCTAATTTACCTGATATAAGGATTGCCACCCCAGCTTTCTTCTGATGTCCATTAGCATGGTAAATTGTTTTCCACCCCCTCACTTTAAATCTGGAGGTGTCTTTGGGTCTAAAATGAGTTTCTTGCAGACAGCATATCGATGGGTCTTATTTTTTTATCCATTCCAATACCCTGTGTCTTTTGATTAGGGTATTTAGCCCATTTATATTCAGAGTAACTATTGAAAGATATTATTTTAGTGCCATTGTATTGCCTGTAAGGTGACTGTTACTGTATATTGTCTCTGTTCCTTTCTGGTCTGTTACTTTTAGGCTCTCTCTTTGCTTAGAGGACCCCTTTCAATATTTCCTGTAGGGCTGGTTTGGTGTTTGCAAATTCTTTTAGGGTTTGTTTGTTTTTTTTTTTGTCCTGGAAGCTTTTAATCTCTCCTTCTATTTTCAATGATAGCTTAGCTGGATATAGTATTCTTGGTTGCATATTTTTCTTGTTTAGTGCTCAGAATATATCATGCCAGTCCTTCCTGGCCTGCCAGGTCTCTGTGGATAAGTCTGCTGCCAATCTAATATTTATACCATAGGTTACAGATCTCTTGTCTGGAGCTGCTTTCAGGATTTTCTTTTTGTCACTGAGACTTGTAAGTTTTACTATTAGATGACAGGCGTTGTTGGTCTTCTATATCACTAATTCTCTCTTCTACCTCTTTGATCCTAGCAATAAAAGCCTCCTTTTTTTTCTTTCTTTCTTTGTGTGTGTGTGTGTGTGTGTGTGTAAGATTTGACTAATTTACTTGCCAGAGAGTGAGAGAGCACAAGCAGGTGGAGCAGCAGAAGGCGAAGGAGAAGCAGGCTCCTCACTGAGCAGGGAGCCTGATGTGGGGCTTGATTCCAGGACCCTGGGATCATGACCTGAGCTGAAGGAGATGCTTAATCATCTGAGCCACCCAGGCACCCCAAGAGCTTCCATTTTTTATTGCACCTCATTAATAGCTTTTTCAAATTTCAACTTGATTAGATTTTAGTTCTTTTATTTCTCCAGAAAGGGATTTCATTTCTCTGGAAAGGTATTCTCTAGTATCTTCCATGCTTTTTTCGAGCCCAGCCAACACCTTGATAACCATCATTCTGAACTCTAGTTCTGACATCTTACTAATATCCATATTTATTAGGTCCCTAGCCATCAGTACTGCCTTTTTTTTTTTGAGGTGAGTTTTTCTGCCTTGTCATTTTATCCAGGTAAGAATAGATGAATGAAAGAACAAAATACTAAAAGGGTAGCAACAACCCCAGAAAAATTTACACTATCCAAATCAGAAGAAACCCAAAACCAGGGGGGAGAGTTAAAGGAGGGGGATATATATATATATATATATATGTGTGTGTGTGTGTGTGTGTGTATTAGACTGGTGAACAGAACAGAGCCACACCTTGATTTTGGGTGTATTTTGGTCTGTTAGAAGAAACTGCCTCCCAAAATTTTAAAGAAAGAAATACTTATATATATACACACCAAAATAAGGGTAAACATGATGAAAGGATGGAATGTGACTGTAAAGATGAAAATTTTAAAAGATTCTAAAAAAGGAATTGATAAGAAGTTGGTTGTAAAAAGAAGAAAGAATGTGTTCATGCTGGAGAATAGAACAAAGCCCTGTGCTAGATTTAGCCATGTGCTAGAATAGCACAAAATATTTTGATCTATTAGAAGAAACTGTATCCCAAAATTTTAAGGAAAGGAAAACCTATATGTATACAAAAAATAAGGTTAAATACAATGAAAGAATAGAATATAACAATGAAATTTTTAAAAGATTTTTAAAAAGGTATTGGTAAGATAAAATAGTTTAAAAATGTTAAAATAGGAAAGAGGAAAAGTTAAAACATAGATTAACAAACTTTTTTTTTTTTTTTAATTTAACTTTGCAAGACTAAAGGATCATGGGGAAAAAGCCATGAGTTCTGTGTGTCATTCCTGTATCTCTGGAATTCCGCAGTTCTCATTGATCACTGAGCTTGGTCTTGGCTGGATGTTCTTGCTAAGCTTCTGGTGGAGGGGCCTGTTGCAGTGATTCTCAGATGTCCTTGCTGGAGGCGGAATTGTACTGCCCTTGCCAGGGGCTGGGCTACGTAATCTGCGAGGTTTTGGTCTCGGGAGCTTTCGTTCCCTGAGCGCTTTCCGTAGGGCCTTGCAGGACCGGAATGAAGACGGCGGCCGCCCAGTCTCCGGCCCAGTGGGAGCCGAGCTCCAGGCCCCGCGCCTCAGTGCGCCCTCGGGGACAAGCAGTCGGTCCCTCCCGTCTCCCTGGTCTCCCGGCGCGCTCCGCGCTCACCCAGCCTGTGACCGAGCATTTCTGTCTCTGGCGCATGGTCTGGTTTGGAGTCTCCAAACCCAGCAGATTCCTGCCGCACTGCTCCTCCTGGTGAGTCTCCCCGGACTTGCCACTTGTGGGGTCCCTGCTCCAAGAGCAATAGCCCACCTGTGCCCTGGATCAGGGTTCAAGGTAACCCCAGCGGAGAGCCGCCCCTCGGCTCCGTCTCTGGAGCCGGCTTCCCCACTCTATACCGGGGCGCTCTGCCGCACTCACCGCCCCTGGTCTTCCCGTGACCCCGCGGGTGCTGAGACCACGCTGTCCCCCGGGGGCTCCGCGCCCGCTTAGCCTCTGGAGGGACGTCCCTCAGTGGAGCAGTGAAAGTTCTGATTTGTGCTCCGCGGCTTCCTGGGACCCGGCCCCTCCCCCCACCCCCGTGTCTCTCTTCCTGTCGCTTCCTGTCACAGATGCACTTCTCTGCACGTCCTACCTTCTGGAAAGTGGTCGATTCTCTGTTCCTAGAATTGCTGCTTTTCTTCTCTTCGATCTCCTGTTGTGTTTGTAGATGTTCAGAATGGTTTGATGACGATGTAGCTGGACTCCTGGGACCCAGTGATCTTGCGGTCTCCTACTCCTCTCCCCAAGGCTGAGTCTTAGGAACAGCAAGCTCCTGTGGGGACCGCGGTGCTGGCTGTAACGGTTCTGCTTAACGGGCCTTACTCTGCCGTGGAGCCCCCTTTGTGACGTGCTGCCTCACCAGCGTCTGTCAGTGTTCCCTGGAGAAAAAGGCATATTCTCTAGAGGAGGTTATAAATTGGACAGATATCCGCAAGGTTTACATTCTTGACTGCGCTGCCCTGCTTCTCTACATCCTTTCTCATTGGGTTCTCTTCACCTATCTTCTGCTGAAGGTGTCCTTTCAAAGTATTTATTATTGTTGTTGTTCTGAAACCTATTTCTTGCATCTTCCATAATTTTTATTTTATACATGTAGTTGGTACGTTCTTTAGTATATAACTATGTATAAGTGTTCTAACTTTATTGGATTCATAGCATTTAACATTCAAAACTGATCTCTTTTGTCATGTTTAATTTTGGGGTGCTTGAATTCAAAATGATCTCATGTCAAGATCACGAACCCTGATTTTTTATGCTTTCCTCCTGGCGTACCTTATCCCGTTTCTTTCTTTTCTTTTCTGAATACTTTTGCTTTGGATGTATATCTTAACATATTGTTATGTTTTGTTCTGCGAGCCAATTTGAAAACATTTTAACATATGACTTAAGCCTGTTAATATATATGATATGATTGATACATTTGTTCTTAACTCTGTCATATTTTTATCATTATAATGTGTATTTCTTGTATTTCTTTTTTCTCATTTAAAAAGTTTCTTGTGACATCTAGGATGGTTTGAATTTTTGTCCAAGCAGTTACCTTAATGCCCATGTTTCCCTCATTTTTTTACTCTAACTTGTTTTTCCCCAGTTTTGCTGCTGTTGTGGGCCATCACCCTTGCTTACTGTCTATGTGGTCAGTACATTTATTTTGTTTCCTCTTTCCTTTCCTTTCTGTTCCTATTTTTTAAAAGATTTTATTTATTTATTTGACAGAGAGAGAGAGATCACAAGTAGGCAGAGAGACAGGCAGAGGTAGAGGGAGAAGCAGACTCCCCACTGAGCAGAGAGCCTGATGTGGGGCTCGATCCCAGGACCCGAGATCACGACCCAAGCCGAAGGCAGAGGCTTAACCCACTAAGCCACCCAGGCACCGCTGTTCCTATTTTTATATGCATTATTTTTTTGTACCAGAATGGAAACATTTAATATTATGCTCCCACTATTGCCCTTGCATTTATTTGAGTCGTTGATCTAAAATTAAATATATTTAATGTTCACCCAATAAAATTTCTTCATTTCTTAACTGAATGAATCCATGTTATCATATACTCTGCAAGAAGAATCCAGTATGTACATATTTCAAACTCTCTTCTATAATTTTGATTCTTGAAGATTTCAGCTAGGCTAGATATAGAATTTTTGCTTCACTCTTCTATTTCTATTTTTTTCATGGTAATCTAATTTTTTTATATTGCTCTTCAGAAGTCTGATGCTAAGCTTCCTCTATTTATAGAAACCTCTTGGATTATAGATTTAATTATTATTTATATTTTGTTGACTGTTTTTCTTTCTCTTAGGAATTCCAATTACTCGTATATTGGAATTTCTTTGCCTGCTTTTTATTTAAATCATTTTTATCTGACCCATTTTTCTTCTTTCTTTATCTCCTTTTCACTTTCTTGGTGGGTTCTCTTTCTTCAATTCCCATTACCAAACATTTGTGATGTAAATTTATTCTCCTTTGGGTGCCTTGTAATGTAGTCATCATTTCTGTTGTGATTTTTCTTTTTTTCTTGCATTTTTTTCTATGTTTAACCAACTTTCATTTCATTTCTTCCCATTTTTGTGCATGTTTTAGTTTTTTGAATTTCTGACTCAACGTGATTTTTTTTAATCCAAAAATGTTTGTTTGAAAATGTCTCTTGCAACAACATGGATGGAACTGGAGGGTGTTACACTAAGTGAAATAAGTCAGTCAGAGAAAGACAGTTACCATATAATCTCACTCATATGTGGAATTTAAGAAATAAAACAGAGGAGCATAGGAGAGGGGAGGGGAAAATAAAACAAGACAAAATCAGAGAAGGAGACAAACCATAAGAGACTCAATCACAGGAAACAAACTGAGGGTTGCTGGAGGGGAAAGAGGCTGGGGATGGGCACTAAGGAGGGCACCTGATGTAATGAGCACTGGGTGTTATATAAGACTCATGAATCGCTGAACTCTACCTCAAACTAATATGCTATATGTTAATTCATTGAATTTAAATTTAAAAAATCAGAGAAGGGGCGCCTGGGTGGCTCAGGGGGTTAAGCCTCTGCCTTTGGCTCAGGTCATGATCCCAGAGTCCTGGGATCGAATCCCCTGCTCAGCAGGGAGCCTGCTTCCCTCTCTGCCTCTCTCTACCTACTTGTGATCTCTGTCTGTCAAATACATAAATAAAATCTTTAAAAGAAATCAGAAAGAGGGAAAAAATGAAATAAATAAAAGGATCAAGAAGTGAGATTTTCTTAATTACTAAATGCAGCAGATATTTAGCAAGTATATAATGTTCTTTATGTTCACTTTAGTTTATTGGTGCACCTTATCTTTTCCTTCAGTAAATGAGATTCTATGAAGTCTTGAAGTGATAATGTAAAATTTTCTTTTAAATGTTAAAAAAGGAAATTATTGTATGTCATGAATATTTCTTATATGAAAATAATGGTTTATGGGCGCCTGGGTGGCTCAGTTGGTTGAGCAACTGCCTTCAGCTCAGGTCATGGTCCCAGAGTCCTGGGATCGAGTCTCACATCGGGCTCCCAGCTCCATGGGGAGTCTGTTTCTCCCCCTGACCTCCCCTCTCATGCTCTCTCTCACTCTCTCTCTCTCTCTCAAAATAAATAAATAAAAATATTAAAAAAAAAGAAAATAATGGTTTAAGTTAAAATGGCACTTTATTCAATATGATTAGGACTAATAGCCACTTCACATTATTGGAAAATAATATAGATATGAAAATAGTACAATCAAAATGGTTTTGTTCCTGAGAAACACTACAATTTGAAACTAGATTAACTAGTTTTAAATACTTTTATTTAAATACTTTTAAACTAGTATTTTAACTTTTATTTAAAATACTTTAAACAACACTTTTTTAAAACTAGGTTACACTTTTAGAATATACTTTTTATATTATTATTTATTTATGCACAAGTGGTTTTAGATTTTCAGAACATAAACTTTGTGTTAATTTTAGCAGATTATTCTCTTCAGTATAAAATTATAGTTATTAATACTCAATAATGTCATGATATAAGTTTGTAAATTTGTTTTCATTAAAATTGCTTTTGAAATGCAGAAAAAAGGAAACTGTCTCCTTCAGATGAGAGCTGTGTTAAACTTTTCGTCTGCTTTTTCATTTTTGGAAGAATTTTCAACAGCTACAATATTTTGATTTTGTGTTTTCTTGTAGTTGTTTTGTATAAAGTTTATTCAGATATTGTGTGAAGAGATTTGGGATCAATTACACAACTCCTAGTTCAAGACCAACTGCTTCTATCCCTATGTAACAATACAGTGACTTTAATAGATGTCTTTGGGAGAGGGGGTGGGGGTCCACGAGGAAATATTTCTGGGTCTTCAGATTTTTGTCTCCTTCGGTCTCACAGGATTTTGAATCCACTTCATTTTTCTTTTATCATCCAGTCTCCAAAGGGAGCTACTCCCTCTTGTTTTCTTTTCCTTTGTGTGGCTACTGCCTTATTTCTGGCTGACCTCCACATTCCGTCCCTGTAGACAGTGCTTTGATCTACCAGGAGCCCTTTTCAGTGTTTTCTCACTCAGAGTGGAATTTCTATTTGAGGGGAGGGGAATTTTAGCTGAATCTTAGCCTCTCAGTTCCCATTTTCTTACCTCTAGATGGATTTCTGGACCTCCTTTAATTCCCTGCAAAGACTTACCTTTGGGAGCTCCTGAAAGGTAGGTCTGCTAGGATTGACTGTTTATAGTTCTCCTTATGAGTAACTTTTGAAGTTTGTAGTGTCCTCTCTTCTAGTCGGGGAGAAGGTATGGTTTTATTGCTGTGTGCGTGTGTTTTAATATGTTGGAAAATTCAGATCTGAGTGATTATTACTATCCTCAGGTTTTAAATCACTACCCAAATTATGAGACATTTAAAAATTACATAGTGCTTTGAAAAAAAGTGTGCTTTCCATTTTATTTAATAGTGTCAAATTTTCTCACATTGGTAGTGTAGCAACTTTTCTGTCCACAAGCATGTGAATGTTTGTGTTTCCTTACAAAACCACAAAAGAATGTCTGATCTACCCTCCTTAAAATCTGATTCTGTGGGAAACCACACACATCTAATTACATGAAAACTAGAGACTTCCAGTTTCTGGGATCAAAGACTTGGGGTTTCCTTTAACTACATTTCTCTACCTCTACTTCTTCAACTTGCTAAAATAGATGCTGTTTCTGCAACTATAAATCTTTAACATTGTAACTACTACAGAATTACAATAATCTTTTCAATCAGCTCCTGGCTGTGTACTATTTAAAGTATTCCACATTTGTTATTGATCAGGCGTTGCTTGTAACTGTTTTCTCCCTGGCCATCATGAAAATCAGAAATCCTCTGATAGTGCAAGCCCGCATGCCCAATCAAGTGAGTATCCAGAAGGGGAAACTGAGGACACAACCCACTGGACCCTAGGTTATCTCAGCATCTGGAGGGAAAAGGAGACTCCCCAAATTTCTTTTGAATAGAAGCCAAAGGTAGCCTTATTGGTTCCACTGGGAATCGAACCCAGGATCTTCTGTGTGTAAGGCAGATGTGCTAACCACTACACCATGGAACCTGAGGGCAACAAATGCTTCAAAGAGCTCTTATTAGAATCAAGGTGAGAAAAGAAGACCAAAATTAGAAAAGATTCTAATTATGACTGAGAATTAACTCCTGTCAACTTGGCCCAGGGGGGGACATGTAGGACAAATGAGCTATCTGCATCTCACATACACAAGCTTGAAAGTCTTTTTTTTTTTTTTAAGATTTTATTTATTTATTTGACCGACAGAGATCACAAGTAGGCAGAGAGACAGGCAGAGAGAGAGGAGGAAGCAGGCTCCCAGCTGAACAGAGAGCCCGATGTGGGGCTTGATCCCAGGACCCTGGGATCATGACCTGAGCTGAAGGCAGAGGCTTTAACCCACTGAGCCACCCAGGCGCCCTGAAAGTCTTTTTTTTTTTTTTTTTTTAAGATTTTATTCATTTATTTGACAGAGAGAAAGAGAGAGAGAGAGATCACAAGCAGGCAGAGAGAGAAGGTAAACAGGCTCCCAGGACCCTGAGATGGTGACCTGAGCTGAAGGCAGCAGCTTAACCCACTGAGCCACTAGGCACCCCCACAAGCTTGAAAGTATTAATGAGTACTGTGACTTCTGCATTTCCACTCTCCTGGAACACTTAGTCTGGCCGACATTTATTGTTTTTCTACCCATATTTATTGAGAGCTTACTATGCTCCGGATACTTTTCAAGGTTCTGGGATACAGCAGTACATACAAAGGTTACAAAGGAAAGAAAGAAAGAGAGAGAGAGAGAGAAAGAAAGAAAGAAAGAAAGAGGGAGGGAGGGAGGAATCCCTTCTTGAGATGACATTGTGGTACTAGCCACTAAAAAAGTACATTTCTATTTTATGGAAACTGTCCTTGAATTTAGCAACAGTCCACATTAACTCCTCCTTTGCCCCTTGTCCTGAAACTACTGCGCGTTTCAGTTCACAAGATTGAAAAATGTGTTCATTAAGATCACTGTCAAGCCCATCATAAATATCTAGTATTACTATGAAATTAGTTTAGAACTTGCAGACCTCTTGAAAGAGTCCTGAGGTTGTCTATATGCCTTGCCTTAATTAATAGAAAGTTAGCGACCTTGGCATAGACAAATGTGCATTTGGGCTTGTTTCTTTGGGATCCCTCAGACAGAAGAACATGCCTTAGCCAGTCTGCTAACTCCGTGAGAAGGAGGAGGTGACTCACATGGAACAGAGTCCACTCTCCCCCTACCCCAGTCTGAGTTTTCATCAACTGATCCTCAGATGCTTCAGCAAGCCCAGGTGAGATCAGATCTAGCCACCTGAGTCCAGCCTACATCAAGTGACCCAGAGCCAACAGTTGTCTCTTGGGAATAGATAACTATGTTTTACGTTGGTGATACTCCAGGGGATTTCTTATGCAGTAATAGCGGATTGACACAGAAGGAGACAGAATTAGAGATTATCCACTCTGAGATGAAGGCACAGCCATTACACATCACGTGTCCACACCTGTTCAGCCACGAGCCAATGAGTGATAGATACACTCTCTGTCTCTGTGGGAAATTTCTACTTAGTGTTGAACCAGTATATTCGGTTAACTCTCCAGTGGTGTCAGATAGAAACTTTTATTTACCTCTAGGATATATATTAAAATATGCATACCAGAATGAGACAAAGCTATAAAAGAAAATTTAGCACAACATCTCTCTTAAACATAGGCACAAAAATCCTTAAACAAATATTGGCAAATCAAACTCAGAAATATTTAAAAGGATAATACTTTATTACTACATGAAATTCATCCCAGCCTGTTTTAACATTCAAAAATCAATCAGGGCAATTCACCACATTTTTGTAATTCACCATATTAATAGACTAACTAAATACAAAAAAAACCAATATGATCATATCAATAGAGGCAGACAAAGCATTTAGTAAAATTCTACATCCATTCATGATAAAAATTCACAGCAAACTAGGGATAGAAGGGAGCTTTGCTTACCTACTCAAATAATGGCTTTCTACCAAAAAAAAAAAAAAAGTACAAACAACATCATACTTAATGGTGAAAGACTGAATGCTTCCTTCTAAGATTTAAATCAAGGCAAAAATGTCCTCTTTCTCACTTTTCCTGATCAAGGAAAGACTTAGAGGTCTTACCTACTACATTAAAACAAAATGTGCAGATTGAAACAGAAGAAATAAAGCCATCTTTATTCACAAATAATGTGATTTTTTATGTAGGAAATCCCCTACAACCTGAATAGACATTTTTCCAAAGAAGACATATAGATGGCCAACAGACAGATGAAAAGATGCCTAACATCATTAGTCATCAGGGAACTGGAAATCAAAACCATAGCGAGCTATTATCACCTCACACCAGTCAGAATGGCTAGTATCCAAAAGGTAAGAAATAAGAAGTGTTGGTGAGACTGTGAAGAAAAGAGAGCCCTCGTGCACCATTGGCGTGAATTTACATCAGTGTAGCCACCGTGGCAAACGGTATGACAGTTCCTCAACAAATTAAAAATAGAACTACCCTATGATCCAGTAATTCCGCTGCTACATAGTTACTCAAATGAATGAACACACTGATTTGAAAAGATACACGCACCCCCACCCCCAAGTTTATTGCGGCTCATTTACAACAGCTAGGATATAGAAACAACCCAAGTGTCCGTTGATGGATGAATGGATAAAGAAGATATTACACACACACACACACACACACACACACACACACGAGCATTACTCGGTCATGAAAATGAGTGAAATACCACCATTTGCAACATGGATGGACCCAGAGGGTATTACAATAAGCAAAACAGCTCAGACGGACCTTGCTGAATTCTTACCTTGTTTTTGTTTTCCTTTTTCATGTCTTCATCTGACACACCGTTTTAAAATAGTGGCAAGCATTTTTCTTTTTTTTTAAATAATGGTTTTTTTGTACAATAACAGTAGCCAGAGACATGACGGAGTCCTTACAGGTACATCTCGTGTTCCAAAACGTGCTTTGTTTCAGACATCCTGTATTACAAAAATTAAGTTCAATTGTGGAGAGGGGCGAGTCAGCAGGGCACTTTGCTAGAAGAGGAAAGCTAGTCTTTTAGAGTGAAAATCCAGGAAAGACTGCAGAGGCTTTAATCAATGTGCTGGAGTAACAATTTCCAAAGTGGAGGCCACTTGAACTTCAGATGCTGTCATGAGAAAGATGATTCTGGAAGAACAGGGTTGCCTGTGGAGTCTCAACAGAGGCCCAGACCAAGAGCACCCCTAATCTCATAAAGAGAGTTCCCACATCCCCAAAAGGATAGCATGATTTGTAAAAATGTACAACAGAAGGAACTACAGTGCCTTATTTCAGTACTCCAATTTGTTTAGAAAGGAAGGACAAATTGAAAAGGAGGATGGAATGTTTGTAAAACATCACTGAATTTCAAATAGTTAAAATACACTCATACCTACACCTCCTGCCAATCTTTTACCATTAGGTCACTGCAATAATATTCAGGAATGAACATAATTTATCAAGGGCTTCACCTCCTTGTTCAAATTACTTGCTTTTTGTATAGAATAATATCAGGATCTCTTGAACAGCTGCATTTTCCCTTTATGTGTTTCCTTTATGTAGGAATTCTTTCTCTTGAGTATTTTTATTAGAAGCAGTTTCTCTACTTGCTATTGTCGTCATTATAACTTGAGTACTTAATTTCAGTCAGTCAAGGCAATTCTGTTCAAGTGAGACCTATAGTTTAAGAAACTTCTGAAAAAAATTAAATATAACTACTTTCAGGGTAGGTTGGAATGTTGAAAGTTTCTACTGAGGGTTCTTACTTATGTTTTCTGTGCATCTAAAAATTTTAGATGTTATTCACCAGCTGTAAATATTTGAATGTCTTTGGTGCCTACTATATGCAGAAATGCAGTGAGGGAAGGATACTAATGCAGTTGGCTTGGCTTCTCTGTTTGCAGTAGAATTTTAGAGATAAACACATAGGGTAGAACACCATGATATTGAATTAACTTACCATATTGAAAAACACATTTTCTCCCACACATATCAGACTTCTCTGAAAATAGGCTAATTCCTTCCTCTGCTACAATTTTTTGCATGCTAGATTAATTTCTTGGTTAATTTCCTAAAGGATAGTTGGAATAACATAGGTGCTATCTTTTTGCAGTGTTTGATCTGTTTAAATTAATAGAATACCAACAAAATAAATAACTCTACTTAGGAGTTACCATTAGGAATTAAAAACTATAAGTCTTAACTAAGGATTCCTCCACATTCTCAGGAATATGAGAGACGAAACTCAGGTGGAAGTACAGAGATCAGGCAACTGCAAAATAGTATTTCACAAGCTCAGAAGTAGACAAACAGGAAAGCATATACACAAGCAAAAAGACCTTCACAGAACCACATCCATTCTATTGCACGTAAAAATGTTCTAAAGGATAATACAGTTTTTTTTTTTAAGATTTTATTTGTTTATTTGACAGACAAAGTTCACAAGTTGCGGGGTGGGGGGCAGGCTCCCCGCTGAGCGTAGAGCCTGATGTGATCCTGACCGGAGCCAAAGGCAGAGGCTTTAACCCACTGAGCCACCCAGGTGCCCCACACTGATTGTTTTCAGTTATGAAAGAAATAAATGAACGTGGATATTGGAAACAGCATAAAGCAAATTGCTCTGAGTCTTGGAATCACACATTTGAGCATCCCCTGTCTGCCTCTGTCTCGAAACCAATCACTTCTTTCTGGACGCGACAGATGGTTTCTAACAAAAAAGGCATTTTGAAGGCTTTTCTTGCATGAGGATCACTGACACAGTGGGCATGTCTTCTAAAAAGTCAACCCAAACTTTCCAGGTTCAACAACTGACTGGCTTGCTCTTGTCCTTTTAAAAAAATGTCTTTCTTCCTAAATACTTTTGAGCGATCAGGGAATAACTTGGAGAGGAACTGCCTGAACTGTTCCCTCATCTCTCCCATGCCGACCCCAATGAACAGTGGGATGTAAGGTTCACACACAAGACAAAGCGTCTCTTAACTCGCAAGTCCATAAGAGACGAGCACTCGACTTCACCTGTGTCAAAAGCATTTACACTTATCTACATATGAGGCAGAGAGCGAGGTGGTGGGATTTCCTGCTTATTATGTTCCTATTTACAGGCGGTTACTAACGTTTGCGGGCGGTCAGCTGCACTCTTCGTGAGGACCTGCAAGCAGCCAGGTAACAGGGAGCAGTGCTCAGACTCCCTGTGGGTCGGGGGTAATCAGATTTGTCTTGTCCCCCTCTTGCTTCATTTGACTCTGGACCTTCCTGATTTTAAGTCTCAACCCTTGGTTTCTTGATTAGTCACTTTGCTCTTTTTCCCTCGGGTCGCTCTTTTCCATTTTATTAGCACTCTTCTCCCTCAGGAAGGGCTGCAAATTTTTCAGCTTAGCTTCATCTTTGTAGGACTCGGACTGGAAGGCGCCCTTACCTATCTTTTGGGCTCTCTCCTACCGCCTGCCCCCTTCAGCAACACTGGCTTGGGGGGCAGGATGGGGGCGGTGATGAGGAGGGTGGAGGGGTAGGGGCGAGGCCTGGTGGAGGGGAGCACCAAGCAGTGATGTCTTAGCAAGGCTGCTCACAAGAAAGCGCTGCGTATTTTTTATAGAAGTTTGTGCAATTTTATTAGAGATATGTGTGTCTGATTGGTGAGTGTTACAATATATTCCTCCAACGTTTGTCTCAAGGATAGGCGAGATGATCTAAAGGATTTGTCCAGTTCCAACCTCTTGGAATGAGAACGTGTGCCTTTTCCAGGTCATTTTCAGTGTTTGTTTTTCAGAAAGAAAGGAATCATTATTAGCTTTAATATCAACATCAGGAAAAAGGTGAGAGTAAGAAGAGGTCTATCCAATATCACTTGGTGGGAAAATGCAAGGAAGTTAACATACCAGTGAAGTTTCCAATGTTTTGATATTTATATATAATTTCTCTTTTAAACAACTTTTTTCCAAGTTTGTATTTAAATTCCAGGTAGTTAACAGACCGTATCATTAGTTTCCGGTGTCAAATTTAAGAAGCTCCGTGTATTTTTAATGCATTCCCCTTTGCTACAGCAAATTACCAGTCTCAGCAAACACAGAAAATGGTCAGTTTTACGAGGGATTAAAAGGCAACCGCTTAGCCACAAAGAGAAGAAAACTACCTGTGTCAGAGCGCCTGCCTTTTGCCAAGTCATTTCTGTGTCGTCCCAGGAAAGCCCCAGGGCAATCCTCAGTGCTCGAGCCCACGCAGCCAAGAAACCCCATCGTCTCCCTGTTGCAGATTTGAAGCTGAATCCACCTTCTGTGTGAAGTTGTAAAGGCTCCTGGAGGGGAGATGGTCTAGCTGCCCTAGTGCAAGGGGCCCAGGGGCTGAGGAAGTCTCTCTTCCCCACACAGTGTAAAGTGCTGGGCACCTTTCAGGAGACAGTAAGAAAACTCTCTCAAAATCCTGAGAATTAAAAAAAAAATGCTAATAATCCTGAGAATGAATCTGGATGCCCTTCTGTTGGTCAAAAATTCTTGGGAACCACAGCAGCAGAGCAAACAGCGAACTCACCCTCAAATTATATGCAAGCGAGCCACCTCCCAGCAAGGGCTCTGTGGCTTAGCTGGTCAAAGCGCCTGTCTAGTAAACAGGAGATCCTGGGTTCGACTCCCAGCAGGGCCTTCTAGTGTGAGTTTTTGTAATTTGGCATTGGATTATTGGAGATAATTTGAAATTTCCATCCCTAAAGCCCCAGAAGGGGAAGAAACAGCATCAGATGAAGAATCTTATTTTAAAAAATTACAAGAGCTAAAAAGAAAAAAAAAAATCTGTCCCAATAGTACAGCGATAAAAAAACCAAAATATCTGCTGAGAACTGAAAAACTCAGAGAACTAGCTCTACTGTTAGGATTTGAGCCCTGGAATGGCCCAAGATAAGTAGGGTTTGCTTCCTTGGTCTTTTACCATTTTAGATCAAATGTCAGACACTCATCACTTAGGTTTTATGTGATATCTGCGACTGTCTTAATTATATTGCCTCTTAGACTCTTTACCAATTAGAACATTGTCCACATTTGTTTTTCTTGAATGGCTCCTTGAGTGGCTCCTTGAGTGGCTCCTTGAACGGCCATTTCCCCCTCCTCCACCCCGTTTGCACCAATAACTTTTTGACCCACTGAATAGTGCATTGAAGCGGAGCCATGGTTCTCAAAGTTTAGTGAGCGCATGAATTACCTGGTGGAACATTAAGATGAAAGATTTAATTCACTACACCTCTGATGGGACCTGAATGTCAGCCTTTAGACAATCTCCCTGGTGAGCGATATTTATGCTGCTGTTACATGGACCCTCTTCTGTGTGGAAGGGTTAGTGACTTAGTGATCTAGTTTCAGTGGTTGAGACTTTTTTGGGGGGGAGGTAAAGCTGGCATATAATATTACATAACTTCTAAGTGCATATTATAATTAGACATCTGGATGCACAACAGAGTGATCACCACCGGAATGTCCTTTTCCATCCCGTAGTTGTCTTTTCATTTTGATGGGCGGTTTCCTTTGTTGTGCAAAAGCTCTATGGTTTGATGTAGTTCCCTTTGTTTAGTTTTGCTTTTGTTTCCCATGCATTTGGGGTCAGATCCAGGAATACGTTGCTAAAACTGATGTCCGGGAACTTACCGCCTATATTTTCTCCCAGGGATTTTATGACTTGAGGACTTACATTCAAGTCTTTAATTCATTTTTAGTTAATTTTTTTGGATGGTGTAAATGTGGTCTAGTTTCATTCTTGTGCTTGTGGCTGTCCAGTTTTCCCACCACCTCAAAAGTTGTGGTTCTGAGTTCTATTCTTTTATATGCTTATGGCCATTTTCCACACCCGTTAGTAAGCCTGGAGTTGTGTTTACTCATTTGGTTTTTGTCAAATCCAGTTCAAAAGAAATGAAAGAAAAGAACCACATAAAAATTCTAATGTAATTTAGTGTAAATCAAGTAGTGTTATAACTGTTTTCTCCTTTTCATGTGATATGGGACTCTAAGATACACCAGAAATTTTGGAAGGAGGAGTAATATGATTTGTATCTTTTTTTTATTAAAGATTTTATTTATTTATTTGACAGAGATCACAAGTAGGCAGAGAGGCAGGGAAAGAAAAAGGGGGAAGCAGGCTCCCCACTGAGCAGAGAGGCAGTGGGGCTTGATGCCAGGGCCCTGAGATCATGACCTGACCAACCCCCTGAGCTACCCAGGCACCCCATATGATTTGTATCTTAAAGAGGAGAGGATAAAAAAGAAGAATTAACAGCAAAGCACACAAAATTCCTTTAAAAAATGCTTGAGGCAACTAGAAATAAAAGTATAAACCTGAAAACATTTAGCGCATTTATTAGTTAGATAACTCTAAAAAATAATGGACCCGGAAAAACACCTTGAACCCTGAGACCTGAGACTTTCTTGTTTATGTGCTCTATTTTTTCGACATTCCAAAAAATACTTTTAAAGTATTTGTCATATGCCCTAAATGCTCTCTGCCCTACTCATGGTACACAGCATCTCTCAAACACTGGTTTTCATTTCAGTGAGTTTCTTGCTTCTCCTCATAGTTGTGCGACAGGTTGATTTCTCCTTTGGTGGGCCGTCTGGGAGGAATGTTATGTGTCAGAAGACTAATTTGATAGCTCTCTTGTCGTGGGATGCTGGCTACTGTAAGAAATAAAGGTGATAGACAGTGACACGAAACACTGCTGGGAGAGGTGAGTGCTTAAATATAGTAACTGGAGAATGTTTGTTCTCTACAAATTGATCTCAAATGGGATCTGGAAATTCACCGATACGTCTTTATCAAAGTGTCTTGTCTTTAACTGAAATCCTATTTCTCCACTGACTAAAGTGAATGTATCCTCATCATTCCTAGGTCCCATGACATCTCCCCAACCCATGACCAGCCATGCTGCCCCTAATGCCAGATCCCCTGCTTCTCTCTACCTCTCCTCCACTGATGTATTTCTTTTCATCTATCCAATCTCGGATCAGTGATCACTTCTTTTGAAAGCCTTTCCTAATCACTAGGAGTTGGAAAATTGCCCCATTCCTATGCTTCTGTGAAAATGCATGAGCATTTATCTCTGTGGTTTCTTTTGGCAGTTTTAAAATCATTAACCTATTTTGTTCAATCATATTATAATAATCAGCGCATGCGCCCTTAACTACCCCAGGCCTGTCCAATTTTTCAGGACATCTCGTACCTCCAGAGCCTAGCTCAGCATTGGGCACATTGTGGGCTACTCATTAATTCTTTTAAAGTAAATGCTTAGTCAACTTACTGAAAAATGAACTATTATTTATGCTGTTGAGTTGATATCAGAAGAAAAAAATAAGACTGGCGATCTTGCCATCTAGGAAATACTGCTTCTCTTCTGTTTTCCTGCAACATTGCAACCAGACCAGTTTTGGGTGAAGAAAGAGTGTTTTACACGTTGCCATTTGCAGGAGGCACGGGTACACCCGCAGAGGATTTGAGGAAAGGTCATTTGGCAGTGAGCACCTTCCAAACCCTTCAGGGAAACGCTGGGGAGGAATGACAGTTTAAATGAAGAGAACAATAAAAAGTAGGCAAGGGCACCATCTGTTAAGCAAATTGACACCGGTCACTGAACCCTGGCATTGCAGAGCCGTGGGAGGGACACGGAGTCATCATGACACCTCTTTGTCACCCCCCACACACACAGCTGGGCACAGCCCCCCACCCCCAACCCAGCAGAGATCCCCAAGCCAGCTGGGCCCTCGCAGAAGTTTGGGGGAGTCTCCAGCTGGCTGTGGTGGCTCCTGCTTCTCAAGGTTAGAAGAGAGGTGGACACTACAGCCCTGAGAGCCTCAGGTGACCCTGCCTGGAGTCTGGGAAGGAATCTGGACTCTGGTTTCCAGTTACCTTTGGTGGTAATTATAGCGTTTCTGTGTTGTTATTTTTAACAAACAAAAAGTGTAAGGGGAAATAAATACACCGTGAGTGAAGATATACTAAAAGAAAAATCACTCGAAATTACTAGGTTTGGGAGCACCCAGGAGACCGTGTAACAACGCCTGCACGCGCGGAGAGAGCCACCCTTCCGGGGGGTTTCCGTAGTGTAGTGGTCATCACGTTCGCCTAACACGCGAAAGGTCCCCGGTTCGAAACCGGGCGGAAACAACCATTCCCTGCGGGTTCATTTTTGAGGAAATGCCATCTTATAAGTGCCTAACTCTTTGTGCACACCCCCACTCCCGGGTTGGCCCAACATGAAAAAACACGGGGCTTCCAAGCTACCCGGATTCCAGCAACGCCGAGACTTACACTCTCACCTGCCTGGGCGGGGCACCTTGGAGCCTGACCCCTGAGAATAGGCCCGTCCTGGAAATCCACCCGGTTAACCTTAATATCCTTTCTCCTAATGGCTTGCACGTTATGTCGTCTGGAACCAAGAACTTTTCCAGCATAACTGTTAGAATATTTTCTTCCAGGCTGTGGCTAGTGTCTCCTCTCTTAAATCAGTCTTCTGATGAAATATGTGTCGACCTCGGCTCAGGTGTTTCCAATCTAATAACCTTATAAAATGAACATCAACACACAGTTCACAGAAAAAGAAATAAAATGTCTTTTTAGATTTGACAAGATACTTGACTTACTCATTATCAGAGAAATGCGAATAATTAGACTTCGGAGGATCCCTTTCCACGACCAGACTGGCAGAAGGAAAGCTTTGGCAGCATTGTCTCTTGGGGAGGACCCACGCGCTCAGTAAGC
>PISX010010683.1:0-69002 GCA_004024625.1 Mellivora capensis
TTTTCCATTGTCGCTCCTTTCTCTTCCAAGAAGTGCCCGTTGCTATTTAGATGAGTCCTTTGAATGTACTTGGTTGACTATAAACTTTATCCTCCTCCTTGTTTGTCCACAAGACATGTGACTAATGTTTGACCTTCACCGGTTCCTCTGTTGGCTATTGTTTCTATCGAATAAAAGTGAGACTGTGGAGTTGCTCGGGGCAGCAGCCTTTTCCACTGTTGTCCCCTGATCCCACTCTCTTGCAGCTGACTTGTTTGTGCCTAATTCTTCTCCCGTTCGCCCACTGGAAGCGGCATATTTTTATTTAGGTTCCCTGGTCAGTTTCCTGGTTATGAATTTTGCATTGTTTCTTCACCTTTTTGTTGCTATCCCAAATCAGATTACCCAGCATGTAACAAGAGCTCAATACGTTTGTTGATTACATTGATTTGTTTCAAACATATTAAAATATGAAGATCCATAGTAAATACCAGGTATTTACTATAACATTATTCACTGTTGATTTGAAGGACAGATGTCTATGGAATTACAAATCAATGTCTCTTACAATCTCAAATAGTTTAGGTGATATTTAAATTTTATTATAAAAGTTTAATGTTACCTAACACATAGTCACTAAAGAAAATTAAGACAAAACTCCTAAGATATAAGATAAAAACAGATTCCTTATAAACCAATTACAGAAACAATATCCGAAAGTGGTTTGTGGTTTGGGTGCTTACATCTGTGTGTATATTTTCCATGTAGACTCACCTTAACAATACTGCATTTTCCCCTTCTTTTAACACATTATGCAGAGTAAATTAGGTGTTTTTGAATTGTGTCAATACCCTGTGAAATATTTGAGACAGCTGTGTAATATTTGATCACAATATTTAATTTTATTACTTTTTTTTTTTTATAAGAGGGCACCCTTCTTGTAAGAGATACATTCTTGAAAATCTCAGTGTAAAACTTACTCACTTCAGGACTTATCCTGTTAAAAGATGACATGTGTTTTTTGTGGACTGCTTAAAGTCTAGTCCCCATGTGGCGATAGCAGGAATAGTTTAAAGTATACTCAGTTTGCCAGCTTTATTTTATTATTTAATTTAATTTAATTATTTTTGCCAGTTTTAAAACTATGAAAAGTGAACTATTTTTGTCAGTTAAAAAATATGAAGGGGTGGCACCCGGCTGGCTCAGTTGGCTAAGCGTCTGCCTTAGGCTCAGGTCATGATCCAGGGTCCTGGGATCAAGCCCCGCATCAGGCTCCCTGGTCAGTGGAGAGCCTGCTCCTCCCTCTGCCTGCTGGTCCCCATGCTTGGGCTGTCTCTCTCTTTCTCTCTCTAACAAATAAATAGAATCTTAAAAAAAAAAAAAAAGAATTTAAAATCTAAAACTCAAGGGACGCCTGGGTGGCTCAGTTGGTTAAGCGACTGCCTTCGGCTCAGGTCATGATCCCAGCGTCCTGGGATCGAGTCCCACATCGGGCTCCTTGTTCGGCGGGGAGCCTGCTTCTCCCTCTGCCTCTGCCTGCCACTCTGTCTGCCTGTGCTCGCTCTCTCTCTCTGACAAATAAATAAATTTAAAAAAATTAAAAAAAAATCTAAAACTTAAGATTTAAAATTTGAACAATTTTGCCATCAATAACTGCCTGTAAGATTTTCAGTGTGGACTGATATTAGGTCTTTTGGAATTTCGCAGAAGAGGGAGAGATGACTGTATCAATATCAAAAGGCAGTTAGGTCACATATGAAGTGAGGGCAACCTGGATGTGCTTCCTGTCCCCCACCCCATTACTTTTTCAAGGTACATCTTTTTATATTCCTTGGTAGGCCGAGTTCAGGAAAGTAGTGGGGCAGTTAGCCTTAGAAACTTAAGAGGACTTCTGGGAGGTGAAGAGATCACTGTAGCATTGACCGTTAGGGAACCGTGTAAAAGATATGTCTGAGTGGCTTGAGGTAAGCCTTATTGAGCCCCAGTGATCCATGAAATAAAGGTATCCTGGCAGGACACTGCAGAATTACCCCCTTTTTTGCATTGTATTTGCTTCTTTCCCTTTCCAGGATGACTGCTAAGTACGTTGTGTTACTTTATCTCTAGGGTTTTCACTAAATGAGAAACTCTTAGAAGACAATCTCATGATTCCTGTGGTCTCATCATGTATCACGATTTCTTCTGCTGAGTTCTACCTCTAATGTTGTCCTTTTATTGGAAACAGTGGAAAATCATTTTACACAGGCAATAGAACAACTTTTTTGCCCCTAAAATGCAAATTAGTAACAATATGTCTTTAAAAACTGTTTAACGGTCCATAATTACATATGGGATGAATCCCAAACTCTTTAGCAAATTTCTTAAGAAGGTTCTTCACTAGGAAAGGCCCACTTTCCTACTGACATGCTTTGCTAATTTCCATGAAAACATGAACAGTTTCTTATATGAGCCACACACTCTGTCTCTCCATGTATATATGTGTCTGTCTAAAATCTTTCTAGAATGTCTCTCCATGGCTTGTTTTCTGTCAGCTCTGTATCTCCTCCTTCATGGTGCACTTCAAACTTTCATGAATCATCAGATGAAATTAGTTGGCACTGTTTTAAACTCCCATAACTCGGGTACATATCTCTATTACAGAATATCATGTTCCTGTGTAAATGTTTGCTTTTATGTTACATCTGCACGTGGCTGTCAGAATTTCAAAGGCACCATTGGTATGCTTTATTCATGGTTAACTTTCTAATAGTGAGACTATTACAAGCCCTTAACAGATGCCAGTGCTATTTTGAATATTTAATAAATGCGAACACCTTTTGAGTTACTTACGGCTTTTAGTCAATTTCAGAGATTGCATAGGATTTTGTCTCTGCTCAAACTAAGCATATTCTTAGGAAGTAAAGTAGGACAGTTTAATGCTAGCAAGAAAGATAGCTTCTTTCTATTCACTGAACCCACCTTACGATGTATTTGAAGTAAGCACTTTTTTTTCTTTAAGTTTTATTAGGATATAATTGACTTATAGCACTGTATAAGTTTAAGGTGTACAGTATAATGATTTGACTTACATCCACCATGAAATGACTACTACATTAAGTTTTGTTAACATTCATCATCTCATATAAATACAAAAAAAAAGAAAAAGAAGAAAAAAATTTTTTTTCTTATGTTGAGGACTCAGGATTTACTTTCTTAACAACTTTACTTTCTTTCACAACTTTCAAATGCACTATGCACTATACAGCAGTGTTAACTATTGTCATTCCTAGGACTTCTTTATCTTCTAATTGGAAGTTTGTACCTTTTGACCCCCTTCCTTCAACCCCCCTCCCCCTTCCCTCAGCTCTGGTATCCACAAATCTAATCTCTTTTTCTATTTTTTTCTTTTATTTTTAGATTACACATATAGGAGATCATACACTATTTGTCTTTTGTAACTTATTTCATTTAGCATGATATGATGTGCATAGGGTCTATCCATGGTGGGATTCCCTTCTTTTTTAATAGCCAAATAATGTTCATTATCTATCTATCATCTATCTATCTAGCTATCTATCCATCTATCACCTCACAATGAAGGAGGCACTCTTGATCACCAGATTTTTTAGGCAAAAACCCATTTACACAGTGGTTTAACCCAGAATTAGACACCATTCTTTTAATGGAGAAAGATATACCTTTCCAACCAATAGTGTCTTTTGCTGGGTTCTCACCATTGCACATTTCAGATTAAAAAAAGGACCAAAGGCAGTCATCTTCTAGTGTTCAGATGTGAAAATATGTTAAGAAAACCCAACTCAAAATTGCAGTTGATGGGGGCACCTGGGTGGCTCAGTCAGTTGGGCATTGGACTCTTGATTTCTGCTCAGGTCATGATCTCAGGGTTGGGAGATGGAGCCCTCTGTCAGGCTCTATGCTAGGTGTGGAGCCTGCTTTAGTTTTCTTTCTCCTGCCCACTCCCCCTCCCCCAACCTGGCCCTGCTCTCTTCTCAAATAAATAAATATATCTTTTTAAAAAAATTGTAGTTGGTGGGATGCCTATGTGGCTCAGTCGGCTAAGTGTCTGCCTTCAGCTCAGGTCATGATCCCTGGGGTCCTGGGATTGAGCACCACATTGGGCTGCCTGCTCAGTGGGTAGTTTAGTTCTCCCTCTGCCTGCTCTGCCTGCTGCTCCCCCTGCTTGGACTCTGTCTGTCTGAAAAATAAATAAAATCTTAAAAAACAATTTCAGTTGGCAAGCCAAGAAAAGAGGGCTTTTATGCATGTGATACTTGTCACAGCTTCATAGTCCAACAGGACTATGTTTTTTGTTTTTGTTTTTTGGTGGCCACAGAGAGCTGCCCTTGTCTGCAGCCATGAGAAGCTACCACAGCTTCAAACTCTCATTTTCCTTCAATAAACTTTTGCTCAAAACAACTCCTTCCAGCTTCTCGGTTCCTCCAAAAAATGATGCTGTTCTCCTTTGTTCTCTGGACTTGCTTATGGTTCATCATAATTTGCTTGTGTCAAATTGTAACTCCTCTGCTATTCTTGAATAATCTCAATTCTGCTGGCTGAATTTTTCACCTTTTTTCTTTTACAAGGTTGACAAAGTGTATGGCCTAAGGAGCATTGACCTGTGTTTTGTTCTTGTTATATTTTCACTCACCTCTTTCTTTTTTTTTTTTTTTAAGATTTTATTTATTTATTTGACAGGCAGAGATCACAAGTAGGCAGAGAGGCAGGCAGAGAGAGAGGAGGAAGCAGGCTCCCTGCTGGGCAGAGAGCCCGATGTGGGTCTCGATCCCAGGACCCTGGGACCATGACCCGAGCCGAAGTTAGAAGCTTTAAACCACTGAGACACCCAGGCGCCGCTGCTCACCTCTTTCTAAAAAGACAGTCTTGTATTGTGTATTTCTTTGCTTTGAAGATTTTGGCCAAACCTGAAGAAAATTGGTCCCACTTAGTAGACCAAGACTGTCTTTATGCCTTTAACCTAAAACTTCTCTACCTCACAGATAGGAAGGAGTTTCAGATTGGGACCATGTAAGTTATCCCTTGTGAAAACTAATAACAAAAATTTACTTCTCTTTATGTTTTCCCATTACTGATCCCTTGGCATTTTTTTTTTTTTTTTAAAGATTTTGTTTGTTTGACAGAGAGAGACACACAGTGATAGAGGGAACACAAGCAGCGAAGTGGGAATGGGATTAACAGGCTTCCCGCTAAGCAGGGAGCTCCATGCAGGGCTTGATCTCAGGACTCTGGGATGAAGACCTGAGCTAAAGGCAGAAGCATAACAACTGAGACACCCAGGCGCCCGACCCCCCCCACCCCGCCCCGCCTCGGCATCTCTTTACTCCTTGTCATAACACTCCCTCCAAGATATAATTCTACAATGTCACTATGACTCTAAATTACATTCAGAACACCTTTATTATTAAATGCAGAATATAAGTTATACCAGCAATGGAGCATATCTGGAAGTCAAATGTTTTTTAGGGCTTTATTAACATATTGTAATTTGATGCCTTGAATCTAACATCAGTTAGAGGAAATTCAACATGAGGAGTTTCGAAAACACAAGGTAATTACTATAAATGTTTAAGTTTGTTGAAAGAGGGAAAACTTGCATAACACTTCCTTTTAATAAGAGGAGTTGAGGGGTGCCTGGGTGGCTCAGTGGGTTAAGCCGCTGCCTTCAGCTCAGGTCATGATCTCAGGGTCCTGAGATCTAGCCCCACATTGGGCTCTCTGCTCAGTGGGGAGCCTGCTTCCTCCTCTCTCCCTGCTTGCCTTTTAAAAAAGGTCTATGTCTTTAAAAAAAAAAAAGGAGTTAAGTTTATGTTTACACATATACACGTAATCTAACCTGATTTGGTAGAGAGAATTATAGTTATTAAATATTTGAAATGCTACTCTTCTGATAAATAAACATATATTTACCTTTAAGCACACTAAATTGACTTCCCCATATGAGAATTCTCTAGATTGCCAATTAGCAACTAAAATTTGTAGTGTCTACCCTTATAATTTTCTATCTGGGGCTCATGTTTGAAATCATGGTTTAATTTCTTTTTCCTTGGAATTATGATACTCAGAGAATGATTCTCCTAATCTTATTTATACTTGCCTCTGGTTGTAAATCAGTTGCATTTGACTGAGAATATGATTGCTTATCACTTTGTGATGTCCCCCCGGAACCTCCAAAGTGAATTTTTTGGAGTAGCCAGTGTACGTGTATGTGTGTGTGTGCACACGTGCGTGTATGTCTCTCAAACACACCCTCTAAATTTGGTAACAGTTATCTAGCTGTTTAAATGTGAAATAGTAACAACAACAGAAATATGTATGTACCCCAAAACACAGACACACACAAGGTTTTTAGGATAAATTCAACGAATAAGAATGTTATTTCTATAGGGAATGCTGAATGGTTGCTTCTGATTCCCAGGTTGGGTTTTTCATCAGACAAAACTGGTGTCACACTTCCAATATATGGTAAATCCCCCTTTTCCTATTCGCATACGTTCCAGTGTACATTAAAAAAAAAAAGATTTTATTTATTTATTTCAGCGAGAGAGAAAACGTGTGCACACACACAAGCATGAAAGGTAGAGAGAGAAGCAGACTCCCCGCTGAGCAGAGAGCCAGAGGTGGACCTCCATTCCCAGGACCCTGGGATTGTGACCCAGCTGAAGGCAGATGCTTAACTGCCTGAGCCACCCAGGTGCCCCTCCATTGCCCCCTGTAAGGCAGAGATATGTTTCATCATGAAGTATAAAAGTTTAAAGTTGGGATAAGGCCTCCTCATAGTTACTAATAAAGAGGTCCAAACAAAATCTAAACTAACGCTCTTAATTTCAAGATCGTTGCTCTAGTCTAAAATGCATCTTGGGGTTCCCTTAATGGAAAATATCTTCAAAAGAGCAGTGACTTCCTTTATGAAATCAAGAGAATGAGTCTAGTAAGTATCAAAATGAAATATAAAGAAGACGTAAGTCCAAGTCTGTGTATTTGTGAATGTATTGCAATGTTATTCATAGATACTGTGTGCTTTTATTTCAATATATTTATGCATTTACTATACAGAGACATTTTATATCCAGTTACTCTTGTCTACATTGAAAAATTATTGAAAAGTATATAAGCAATATATACTATTAAAAAGTAATAGATAATACTCATGAAAATTCAAAACAAGAAAGAAAAAGACGAAATTATGTTTCCCATCTTAGTGAAAACATATTTTCAGTTCCAAAGTTAATTTTGAAGTATAACTTCTGTTTTGTCCTCCCAACCTTCCTTGCCTCACTTTCTTTAAAGTACAGGTGGTGGTTATACTTTTTAATATAAAATATGAAACTTCTGGGAAGAAACTTCACCATTTTGCCAACTTTGACTATCATTACTTTGCAGAACATTCGGTGTTAGGGTAGAGGCTAAAGGGCTGAGAGAAGTCTTTCGGGAACGTACTACGAGTCACGTAACAAATGAGAACTTGTCCTTTCCTCTGTGGAACCTGCCCTTGCCGAGAATTCTATCCACAACCTCCACAGGCAGATATTTCAAGCAGTAGAGGATAAGCAATGCTCATCTGTGTTCTCCCCTCAGACCTCTCTTTGTGTAAAGACCATGGAGTATGTACCTGTGGTGGGGCTCTGTCAGGGGTAGCAAACGCACAGTGTTCTCTTCTGAGTTACTGTTACTGAAAATAATAAGGTGTCTGTAAACTTGTTTTGGTTTTGGCATCAAGGTTTTTCTAGCAAGTTATAAAAATTTCCAGAATCGTTTTCCAGCAGAGCCAGACTTAATCTTTCAGGCGGAGCGTGACTGGGAATGAATGCACCATGCTGGGAAAGGTTTGCAGTAAAGGCAATCAATCCCTTTGCATAAATAAAGTCCTACTTTTGTTGTAGTCCACAGGAAACTGCATTTACTCACCTTGTTTTTTCAATATTAGTATGTTAAGGTTGTGATTTGTGTGTAGAATTTTCCTTCCTGTCTTTGCAAAGTAGTTACAGTGCAAAGGCTCTAGAGCCTCAAAGCAGTGTTTGGATCCCAGTTCTTACCAGAGGAATGACCTTGACTAAGTTACCTAAATTCCCTGTGTTTCTTTGTCCATAAATGAGAATGATAATAACAATACTTCATAAGCTTGTTGTGAGGATTAAATAAATTAATATATTTAAAGTGATTAGTACACAGAAACCCCCAAAATGTGGAGGTGTGGGGAAACCAGAGATAAGGCATGTGGGGTGGAGGACCACCCTGCCCTAGGTGTGTGGGTAGGTGTCTTTATGATAATCACTTGTGACCAACAAAGGAAAACCAGACCCTAAAAAGGAAGTAAGCCATTGAAGGTGTTATCAATAGAGATGTTAAGAAGGATTTAAGGTCCCTGGTTAGCTTTTTTTAAAAGACTAACCCTAAAAGCCCTCCTGAGCAACCCTATTGGGACCCCTCTCACTCTTGAGAACTTTTTCTGTTTCTTCACTTAATTAACCTCTTTCACTTAAAAAAAAGTGATTAGTACAGCACCTGACACATAGAAAACCTTGGATAAGTCCCTGTTGAGACCTACTATCACACGCATGTGTGTGTACACACACACACACACACACACATACACACCTGCACACCCAAAGTTCTAATTGTGAGGAACATTACTGTGAACAATGGGTGACTCATGTCAGTCATTTAGCACCTGAACTGGCCCCTCTCCAGAATGATTTCCCTGGGATTAGGCGTCTAGAAAGAACTTAAAGAAGGAGATATCACACGTTCTTTAATAAAGATATGATAGGAAAAGAAAAGGCAAAGAACTGGGGGGAAAATGATGAGAAAATCTTTATCAGCTGCAAGTAACAGAATGCCTAACTAATAGAGACTTGGAAATATCAGCATTTCTCTCTTCTGTCACAAATTCTCAGGAAGGTAGTATAGGCGATGGGTAGTTTACCAATGCTTCCAAGGGGTCTCTTTCATTCTTTCTGCTCCACCACGTGGTGAATCGGTATTGTTTGCCATTTTAGTGACAGCTTGCCTTCTGCATTACCAAATGTTATTTATTCCCAGTAATATCTCAATCTTAAACAAAGGAGTCAGCAGAAAAAGAGTTTCCTCTTCTGAATCTTCTGCATCTCTCTCCCTCTCCCTCACCTTTTCTACCAAGAAGCAAAATCATTCCTGATGCTGTCCCAGGAAACATCCCTGTATAAGTCCTTAGTCAGATTTGGTTCTTATATCTCATTGCTAGACCAAAGTAGTGATCTGTAGTGTGTCCTTTACATATTCTTCTCTATGGCAGAAATACTCATAATCCCAATGAGTAAGGGAAGGGTTAAGGTATAGGCAGGGAGAGGTAGGGGCTCCTAGCTGGGCTCTGAAACTGTTCCTGGCAGGCAGAAGTGGACACCAGAGTGAGGAAGAGGTAAGAGAATAGACCAGACCACCTGGCCCTGGATGTTAGGGAGTATTTTTCTTTGGCGGCTACACTGTAATCACAGAAAATGACCAGACCTCAAAGAAGTGAGTCATTAAGGATGTTATCAATAGTCCTTGCTCAAAACCAAGGCAGCTTAAGAATCTCAGGCCCACAAGTCTTCTGGGCAAGTTGTAAATAATAGGTTTCCTCTAACATCTCTAAGTGGTAACCCATTCAGGCCCCCTCTCGCTCTAAAGAGCTTTTTCTTTCCTTTGTGCTCTCCCCTTCACTTAATAAACTTCCACATCACTTCACTCTTTTATGTCCCTGAGATTTATTCATCTGCTTTCTGAGACAAGAATCCTGCAATTCTGTTAACACCAGCTTCTAGAAATGTTGGTGGCTGTTGGCTCTTAGATGAATTTGGCTCTGAAGATTTTCCTCAGTATCAGAGAAACTTTTCATCCAAGTTCCCCCTTCTCCTGAAGGGTAGCTTGGTTTCCCATAATGGGTGCTGTGGTGGTATAAAGACCTAGCTCCCTTGCCTTAAGATGGGAGAATTCTAAAAGTCCATCCCAGCAGCAAAGCTCTCTTTGGGCTGAAATTTGTATTGGGATCCCTCGAAGCTCAGCTCCTCTCCCTGTGCAATCCAGATTCTTTTATCCTCCACTGGTGTTATTCTTTAAAGCCCTCCTCAGTCAAACCCCCTACATGGAGATCTCTACCTTAGAGTCTATATTCTAGGAAATCTGACCCCATCGACACCACTCACTGCCAGAGGGAACTGAGATACTGTGATTGGCTTAACAATTATGATTCGAAAGCACCGTGAGGCCAGAGCAAAACACAAGTTCCTGTTTTTCTAGTTGTTCTCACTGCCTGGAATATTCTTCCCGCAGACATCTATGTACCTAACTTCCTCACCTGCTTCAAACTTTTTCTCAAATGTCACTGCCTCAATGAGGTTGAATGTAAATCTGCCTAGTATTTCAGTCCTTCTTCTCTTCCCATCTCCCTGGGCATTCTGGATCCTCCCACCCATCTCTACAATTTTTATTTTCCATAACACAGCACCTTCCAATTTCTTATATTTTGCCTATCTATGTTGCTGATTTTATGCCCACATATGTTGTTTGACTATATCACATGTATTGTATATCTCTCCCATTAAAAAGTAAGCTCCGCAAGGGTTGCCGTTTCTCACTGTTCTCAATCACTGATAGAGCCTGACCATCTAGCAGAAGTTTTTGGCACATATAGGCACTCAAGACTGGTGGTCCAAACTATGGCAGCGTGGCAGTGTGGATAAAGGCAAGTGGATCAATAAGTCATTCATGTGGTAGGTCAACACTGGTCCATTATCAACAATATCCAGTAGAATGTGAGAGATGAGACAGGGAAGCGGTTAAGGTTGATAGTCAGGCAATTGTTTAGTGATGATGTTGTCATACACTGAGATGGGGAACTCAGTAAAAGAAACTGGTTTGGGGGTAAATGATGGATATTATTGAGGTGTCTGTGGGACATTTGGCTAAGGTATGGTACACAGTGGGATCCATGGGGCTGAAATGTAGATGGACAGGCATATATTTGGGAATCCTAAAAATACAGATGTAAATTTTTGTTTCATAGGATTTTTAGTGTGTATAGTCAGAAGAGAAAAGGACTTGCTAGAATCATGATGAAAAACACAATTTAATGTTTGGGAAAAGAAAGTGGAGCCAAGAAAAGAAGATCAGTTAGTATCTAGACAGTAAGAAGGAAATGTGTACATTATGGGGAGGAAGGAATCAAACTTTTAAGTGATGATGGAAGAAAAATAGAACAATGAAAGGAAAGAGGCTGAGACCTAAGAAAAGAGAAATAAGAAATCAATTGATAGAATGAGGAGGAAGTCAAAGAGGATGAAATTTCTTGAAGACAGTAAAGGGGATTTTAGGGTTAACTATTTCATGTACTTGTTAAATATATACATAACTTATTTCAAAATGCAAAAAAAAAGTGTGATTACTACATCAAAACATGATAGAGGGAATGAATTATTCCCGTTGTCCAAGTACTTTTGTTTAGAGGGGCAAGAGGGGCAAGTGATGTGATGTTTTGAAAATGTGAGCCTCATCTCGATCAGAGCCACACATCCTTCATGACATATTCCATGGTGGTCTAGTTCACCAAAGAGCCCTTCTTAAATACACACATGTACCCATAGACACACACTATCACATCAAAACTTGGCATTTCCCATTCAACATTCCTAAACTGGACTATCCGATATGCCCCTTTTTATATAAAACTGTGGGCCAGGGAAATGATTTTGTTTTTTTTGTCTAACATAAGCTGGAACAAGGTTTCAGTGCAAAAGGCAAGTAATGGAGCTCTATTGTTCATTAATAGTCTTTTATTCTTTAGAAGATATTTAGATCTCTGGACTCTGGGGAACAAACTGAGGGTTGCAGAAAGGAGTGGGGGAGGGGATAGGGTAACTGGGTGATGGGTATTAAGGAGGGCACATGTGGTGATGAGCACTGGGTGTTAAACCCAACTAATGAATCGTTAAACACTAAATCAAAAGCTAATGATGTACTATATGCTGCCTAGCTGGACATAATAATAATAAAAAGATATTTAGATCTCAGGTCCCTGTCACCTCTCACACTCACCAAGAAATTTTGCAAATGTAAACATTAAATTCTAGACTTTCTCTGTTTCTTGAAGCATAGCCAGTGGCAGACCTCCCCATACCCTTCCTGCAAGCTTAGAATTTGAGAAACAATTTTATTACATCAGCGAACTAACTACTTAATACATGCCAAGTAAAATGAGGATTGAAAATTATTTATTTTGGCAAAAAAAAAAAGTTTCCCACAAAAGACATTATTTACCACAAAGTAACTTCCTTTATTTTACTTGAATCTTTAGCCCAAAATGTACTAGAAGAGTCCTATTTTTCCTTAAGTGAAATCCCCAAGTATGTATGGAGCCTAGGGTGTTTTTCAAAACTCTGAGCAGTGATGTCATACATACCCCTCTGATGTGCAGTGTTTTGGTAAAATAAGAGAACTGAGAAGATATAAAGAAATTCTTAGCACAGTGAAATAAACTTTTGTAGCACCAGATATGGGTTGACACCAGCAGTTTAATCTATGATAAATCAACTAATAAACAATTTATTTCTAAAATTTAATTTAATTCTATTTTTTATGTGTTCCAAAATTCATTGTTTATGCACCACACCCAGTGATCCATGCAATATGTGCCCTCCTTAATACCCACCACCAGGCTCACCAACCCCCCACCCCCTCCCTTCCCAAACCCTCAGTTTGTTTCTCAAGAGTCCACAGTCTCTCATCATTTGTCTCCCCCTCCCATTTCCCCCAAATCACTTCTCTCCATCTCCCCATGTCTTCCATGTTATTCCTTATGCTCCACAAGTAAGTGAAACATTATACTAATTGACTTTCTCTGTTGACTTATTTCATTCAGCATAATCTCCTCCAGTCCTGTCCATGTTGACACAAAAGTTGGGTTTGTTTAATAAGCATTTATTAAGGACCGGATTGTAATTTAGGCACTATTAGCAGTGTACCCTGGGCAGGGAGCCTACAGAAATAAGTAAGTCTAACCATTATATATTGAAACACTATATTTTTAATTTATTGGGCACTGATAGATTCTAGGGCACTCAGTTTCCTTTTTTTTTCTTAACCCTATGACTGGAGAATTGATCTGTATCTGTTTTTTGCCTGTAGCAGTATCTCAGCAGGGTTAGAAACCTGTATGAAAGTCGGTAGATAAATTAATTTTCACTTCTATCCTTATTTCCTCCAGTTCCTTCCTGCCTCATTTTTCTCAATATTACTTTATTGCTTTATCAGTAGTATTAATGAGCAAAGGATAGACACTGAATATTGCTTTTCAGGAATAAGTGACAAGATCAGTACAATAAAATACCTTCAAAAAGATAAAATAACATTGGATTAACCTCTCAATCAAGTATGGGAACTGAATAAATCCATCAATTAATTTATGATTTTCTAAATTTTTCTCCCCCATTCTTTGATAGTATTTCATGGAGAAGAGTCTGTGTGTTTTTTGTTGTGTGTGTTTCTTTTATTTCCTTGAGCTCATATGAAGTCTTTTCTAACTTAGTCTCTTTCCCTCACGTCCACTGACCCTGGCTTTCTCTCTCTTTCTATGGATATTGGAGGATTCCATATTATGTACACCATAATGTCTAAAAGCTTAAACTCAGAATTGACAACAATAAAGGAAATTATGAGAGTTGTCATCAAAGTAAGTCCTGAGTTTTCTAGGATGAAAATTTTGTATAGTATACTGAAAGAAAAAAAAAATCACAGACTCAGATGAGAAATGAGAGCATTTTATGGGATAATAAAGAAATAAAGTCTGATAAGAAGTCAGAGGCAGACTGCAGTATATTCAGTACGGGAGGTGGTTCAGGGTTTTCTTTCAGGTTTGATACAGAAGAATGAGTTTGTTCAAAGTAAATAGCTTTCCACCTGGGATTTAAGAACACAGTTTAAACAGTAAATACTGTGGGTTTTTATGTATAAATAAATATATAGATACAGCTAAGCAAGCACACATATATACAAACATATACAAACACACACATACATATGTCATATGTATGTGGATACGTATACATTTAAGTCCATATCTATTTAATGACCCATCAACTTATAAAACAAAGACAAGTGATTTTTAAAAATGAGACATGGATAAAAGCCACATATATAGTTGTAAATTCTCTAAAGCTATTTTAAAGAAATAAATAAAATCTTAATGACTATCAGAATATGTACCTGGTGCACATAGCTGGTCAAACCCTGTGACTTATCACAGACTTCTCCTTGCTTCATCCATTGGTGTTTTTTTTTTTTAGGTTTTCACCTTAGTAACAGATTTGTTTTCAATGGTTTCAATATTTTCGATATTTGTAATTTCCTTACCTTTTCCTAGGCCTTTATCTGTCTCACTGGGAAACTGAAACACTGTTGATGTTGTAAGAAACAAGGCCATATTCATCTGGAAAATAGGGGGAAATTTCACCCTTTTTAAATCTCCAATAGCCAGATTATGTCAGACGTACAGATACATCAGGTCTAATCTTTCCAATAATTTTCCAAGATAGTCAATCAGTTTTCCATTTTCTAAATCCAAAAATGTCCTATTAAAGTTTAAGGCACTTGATGCAATATATTCAACTGGTAAATGACAGAGCAGGAATTCAAATACTTCTTGGCAGACTTTGTATGACATTCAATGAGTAACTAACAGCATTGACCTTTCAGGGAAAATTTTTATGGTCTTTACAACATTCTAGTAATTGTTTTGAAACCTAATCTATCAAGACTTTCTTATAATATTTCAGAATACTACCTGCTCCCCTTCTCAAATCAAAGTCCATCAAGGTTGCATGAAATGGTAAGTCTTGGCATTAACAACAGCAAAAATAACAACAAAGACACCTTGAGGCTCAGCATGGTTTGCATTTCAAGTTGAAGGGGTGCCCTCTCACACTATATCAAAAGGATTCTAGGAGTTGAAAAACCCTGGTAACTGGAAAATGACCGAGTCAGAATATATATCAGGGAGGAAAAAATATCAATATATAAAGTAAAACCAGTCATCATTTAGTCTTTCATGATGGAGGATAATTCTGGAAAATTTAGTGGCTCAGGGAGTCTTAGATCCAGATACCATGTCCCGTAGCTTTCAGGCATGGCATTGCTTGCCTACCTTTTTCATAATAATCATAGGCCATAACTGGGGCTGGCTGAATGTTAGACACAAGGTTGGTTTGCTCAACAGAGAAAGTAAAATGGTTTGCTGTACCAAAAACCTGTAAAGATACAAAGTATAAATACATCATGTCTTCATCACACAAAGACACAAATCATACATACATTAGGTATAAATACATCAGCAAGTCTGCAAAACGAAAATCACGGGGCAAATGATCTCCAGAAGTTCATGATTTACCCAATTAAAATATCAGGATCTTACATAATGACAAAATAATGAGTTTGTGACATTAAATGATATGAATTTTTAAGTTCCATTGCTTATACTGAGATGCAAGAAATTTACTTGAAAGCGTTAGGGTAATGTAGGCATTTGTGTGACCTGTGTCACACAATGTGTGTACACATAGAAGGGGTGACTCTAAAACTCATGCCAGCCTTTGTTGGAGTTCAGGTCAGACTATTAAAGAATTATACATCTGCTCTGTGGCCATACTATTTTAGATGCTGTGAAGAACAAAAAACAGGGACATGATATTTCTGACTCGAGAGTCATCTAGTAAAGTAGCCAAAGCATATATGAAATAATGTTAGAGTCAACAAGGAGAAGATAAGTTATTAGTGGGATTGAAGAATACTGATCATTTTTAATGTCCCGTATTTTCTGACAAACCCTATCGTATATACAGTTGATCCTTGAACAATGCAGGGGTTAAGGGCACCAAGCCCCTGTGCAGTTGAAAATCTGCATATAAATTTTGAATTCGCCCAAAACTTATCTACCAACAGCTTCCTGTTGACCAGAAGCCTTACTGATAACATGACGCATATTTTGTAGGATATATGTATTTTTATGGTATTTTTTACAATAAAACAAACCAAAGAAAATGTTATTAAGAAAATCACAAGGAAGAGAGAATATATTTACAGGATTGTACTGCATTTATAAAAAATAAAAAACCCTGTGTGTGTGGACCCAGGCAGTTCAAACCTATGTCGTTCAAGGATCGACTAGATATACTCATTTACATGTGAATAAAACACAAGCATCCAGTTACCTTCAGAAAAGAAGAGAAAGCCCTGGAAGAAAAAACAGCTACTGTTCAACTTACAGTTTCCAAGTAGAAAAGAACGTGGTCATTCTTGACTTCAGTCTTCATGACTTGGCCATTGTTTTCAAGCTTTATAGAAATTGGCAGGGAGGGATGGAGAATAAATATTAAAGAATACCTTCCAGTATTGAATGCTTCATGCTTTTTACTTAACTGATTGTCAGGAATCTATATTATGGATGTTCCCTGTGCCATGATATTTTCATAAACACAAGTAGTGAATAAATAAAGAACTAAATTACAAACAATGGGAAAATGACTGCCAATTGCTACAAATTAAGAACACTCTCTTCAACATAACAGCACAAATAAACATGAACTCTGAATAAATATGTTTAAAGGAAGAACTGCATGACTATATTTGGCTAATGAATTATTTTATCTGCACGCTATTGCTTCTTCTGTGCTGAAAGGGTAGGCTTCTGTTATTTACCTCCTCGATGGATGCCATGACTGGAGTAAATCCTGACAGCATTTTTATATCAACGAGGACCATATTGGAGTTATTGCGAATTCCAGTATACCTGAAATTTTTAAAAACAAACACAAGTTTAGACAGCGGTCTAGAATAATGACTTATCTTACAGCAAGGATGGTGGGTACATAGATACCAAGTGGCTTTATGTCTGGAGCAGAGGCAAAAAGCTGAAGAGGGAACACCTGAGGAAAGTCACTCAAACATCTGAAAATAGGCACAGCTAGATAGACAAGGGACACATAAGTTGGAATAGAGAGCGAATTATCTGGACCTGGACTCTCCCAAATCTCTTTTAAGCTTACCCGAGGCCTCAAAGTCCTAGCTTATAAACAAAGCTGATAAATTTATATCACATATACTTATGTTAGTCTTAGATTTCCACCATACTTAAAGGATATCTTTGTTTAGAAAGCAAGTTGAGAGTTCCATGGTGTATGTAGTTCTTATCTTAGCTCTGATGTTTAAGATGTTTAAGAGATTTTCATTTGGAAATCCTAAGAAAAATCCCCCAAAGGAAGTTTACTCAGTGTTTCCCCACATATTAACAAGGGCTAAAGACTCTCTGGCAGCTATAAATTATATTTTAGTTCAAGAGGATTATTTTGTCTACTCCAAAAAATAAAAATCTAAAATTTTGCTCTATGCAGTTATAGAATAAGCATCTCTAAGTTTTCTCATGCTGGCCCACCTGTGCTTGTCTTTAGAAGGAAAAATACGCTCTCCATTGTCCAAATCTGATAGTACTTCCATACACACAAAACAATGGAGGCATTGCTGGAGCATCAGTGAGGCAGAAGCTTTCAAATTTATACTGCCCACAGTATAAATCTTACTTGCATAAATACTGAACTGTGGTGTGCACAAAAAGAGCTAGAAAGAGACTATGCTCTAGAAAGATCACCACCAATATATCAGCTCATCGTGGTAACCATCATTAATATTGATTTTGCTACTGTTTAAAACAACTATTTTTTCATCTATTACCATTGTTCTAACCCAGGAGTTGATATCAAAATGGAACACTTACTTGATGGTTACTCTCAGGTCAAAATTACTCTGGAATGTATCTGAAGAGTTTTTCTTGGTCATTTCCAGGGAAAGGGAAAATCCAGATGCTTTTTTAGGTAGTAGTACATTATATCTCAGGATACCCTAAAAGAATAGCAAGTCAGAAGACAATCCATTCATTTATTTTGTAGTAAGAACTGAAGGACTTATTTTTTCTCCATTTTCATTATTATTTTACATCTTCACCACCAAGGAATAAGGCAAAATGTAATTTTTCAGTTTTTAGAAGGTGCAAGAATCTTCATAAACAAATAATCTTGACATAATGGAAATGTCAGAATGCTTTTTAACAGTGACGTTCTTTTAGAAACTCCTCAGTTATCCGGCTATGCTTGAGCAAGTATCTCTTCATAAAATAACTTTCATTTTCATCTATTGACTAGAAAATAGCAGTGAAAGAGAGAGCAGAGATAACAACAGAAATACATAATGGCAAGATAACACTCCATCTATAACTAAAAGGATAATCTAGCTCTTTAACTGGCAAATATTTATCTCTGTCTCAAGTAGATTTCTTTTTTTTTAAGGTTTTATTTATTTATTTAACAGAGAGAGAGAGGGAGAGAGAGAGAGCACAAGCCAGGGGAGCAGCAGGCAAAAGGAGAGGGAGAAGCAGGCTCCCCGCCAAGCAGGGAGCTCAATGCAGGCCTCAATCCCAAGACCCAGGGATCATGAGCCAAGCCGAAGGCAGATGCTTAACTGACTGAGCCACCCAGGTGCCCCTCAAATAGATTTCTATTACCTGGATAAATGCACAGCCTTGTCCTTCTATATCTACTGTATATTGTCCATGTGCTTTTGTTAGTTCCAAACGCTGGACCAGTAAGCGATTGTTATTGTTAACCTGGAAAATCTCTTTGGATTCTTCACTGCTAAAGGTGACAGTGTTTTGATCATTAGAGAAGGTGAACTTCATGTAGTGGGTTATGGCAAGAAGACAGACAGCAGTATCCTGCAAATAACGGTAGAAGCAAAGATCTAAGCTCATTGCAATGCAATATTAGTCATCATTTGACCATGAACTTTAAGTCAATCCATAAAAATATTCCCAAGTCAACAGAATATGAAGAATCAAATTCTAAACAACAGGACAATAGATTTGCTCATGCAATTGTCATTTGTCTCCCTCAACAAATCTTAGATTTTAGTAGTCTAAAAGATTTCACAAAGTATAATCTCTGCTGTTGGAGAATAGTGCCAAACCGCTTCTAAAAATTGACATAATGTAATATTGTTTATATAACATTATTATCATATAATAATATTTCCATTATGTCAATTTGCCAAGGATTTTGGCTGCCTTGGGTAATGTTTATGCCCATCGAGCTTCAAGGAAAGGAGTCAGAATCAGAAAATGATGTTGGCAGATTCACTAGCATATGGTCTTATTCAGAAAATGAGACTACACCAAAGAAAGTAAGGAGGGAAGTGAACATTTCCTTTGTGGAAATGAAACTGCATTTCTTTGAATTTTGAATTTTTTTTTCTGTTAAAACATAAACCAGTATTCTTTTTATACCCATTTCTTCTGTTACTCTTTCCTTTCATTTGTGCTTCCCAATGTGTACAGCACAGAAATAGAAAGAAATCTTTTTTTCTTTGCTGGTTGATATGTAGTATCATAGTATCATTGGATATCTAACTTATCATCAAGACCCTATGACAATAATATCTCCTAGTCCTATATTCTACTTCTACTGTGTAAATGGAGGTATAAATTAGTCATAAATTCCTTGAAAAGAGACCTTAATTTATTCATTTGTATATAAGGAATTATTACTAGTGTCCGTTACACAAGAACTGCCCAATTAATATTTGTTGACTAAATAATAGGATACGTAATATCAAATATTCTTCACCTCAGGAGGCATTTTCTATGATTACCTTTGCTATCTAGATAACTGAAGAGAAACATCTTTTACAATACACATATTGTTATTAATATTGGGACCATAGCAGTCACCTGAGTGGAAGAGAAGCCCCCGTGGGAATTCATCTGTTGGGCAAGCCACTGCACAATCTTACTTGCATAGGTGAGGTCAGGAGTTTTCTGGGAAAGAACAGCCAACAGCACATAACAAGTCTTCTCAGTCTCAGCAGATGGTGCGTGAGGAATAAAGGATGGGGATGCTTCTGTCTTGGGTTTCTTTGCTCTTTCCCAATATATTAAATTATCTGAGGAAAAGGAAAAAATTTTCACACAGTCCGAATAAACACCATGAATTACACATAAGAACAGTGCAAATTCTATTCCCGGCCTCTGCTGTGGGCTGGGATATGTCCCCTCAAAATTCACATATTCAAGTCCTAATATCCAGTACCTCAGAGTGTGACTGTATTTGGAGATAGGGCCTTTTTAAAAGGGAGTGATTCCATTAAAATGAAGCTGTTAGGGTGCACCCAAATCCATTATGACTGGAGTTCCAATAAGAAGGGGAAATTTGGATTCACGGAAGGGACACCAGGTAGGCAGGCCCACAGAAGCCCACGTGAAGACAAAGGGAGAAGACACCCAACTATACGCCAAGGAGAAAGACTTTAAAAGAAACCACACCTGTTGACACCTCAGTCTTGGACTTCTAGCTTCCAGAACTGTGAGAAAAAAAATTTCTGTTGTTTAAGGCACCTAGTCTGTGGTATTTTGTTATGGCCGCCCTAGCACACTAATATAGCATCCAGTAAAACTTCTTAAGGTTAAAAGCCATGCGTGATGAGGTCCCACAAACAGTACTTTTGGTCTGTGGCATGGTCACCATGCTTGATTTCCTTTACTTCACTAATCTGAAAAGAAATTAGCAGAAAGGAGAAGGAGGGAAGTAGAATATATACAATGTTCTTTAACAACAAAGGGGCCACTGAGAAATTCCGTAAGAGAAATGGAAGCATACCAGTGACGACAGGGTTCCCATATGATTGCTAAGTAAGTTTCATTACTTTATTCTCAAGGTCATCCCCATCAGTAGTAAAGTGAATAATAATACTTACTTGTTTTGGTAGCAGATTGATCCAGGATCTGGAGTAAGGATTCCACTTGCTTCTCTCTTTCAGCTAATGCAAAAGCATAAGCTAGAATCGCATGGATGTAGCCATTAGTGACACCATCTTCCAGGGCCTCCTCTAGGCAAAAGAGCCCATTTCGTAGAGCAGGAAACTAGTCAAGAGAAGGATAATATATTTTAAAATAATACCTGAATGCATTATAAGCTTGCTGAATATTTAAACCAACCATTCTTTAAAATGTATATAATATATCCTTGAGGTATAGTTTACATAAAAACCTATTCATATACACATGTGATTTAAAATTTAAAATATTGTTGAAATTCATTTTTAATGGCAATAATAGTATTTGGGAAAGGAAATGTAAGTAATATGAAAATTGTTTTATATCTCATCAGTTATATTTTAATTAGTAATATGTATTTCTTCTATGTGGCAAAGCGTATGAATGAATTTATTTTTAGACCAAGGTATTTTACTCTAATGCTTAAAATAGAGGCCTATATTTCTAAAGACGATTTTCGAGATATACTAAAGACAGTGAAAATTCCTGATCTCTTAGTTCAGGAATAGATTTTTGAGTCTGATAATCTGAATTTGGGATTGGGGAGTAACCGATATGAATCATGCTTAAGTCGAAAATGTTTACACACTGAATTGGGTGTGTAAACACACAGTATTCTGACGAACAGAATATTGGTTATGTCTACACACAGAATAGGGGTTCTTAACCTAGAATTCATGGCTGAATTTCAAGCGCTAGCTCAATACTGGAAATGGTATGAAAAGCTTGTGTATGTGTGTAGTTGTGTATTCTCCCTGGAGAAAAACTCAAGAGTGCTCATCACTGGTTTCTACAAATCAAAAAAAATGTTGAGCAGCATTCACTTAAGGGGTGGTCATGAATTAAGTGCTCTCTTAATGTTTCATTCGGTCTGAGAATTTGAGATCACTCTGAATCCATAATTGATTTAATGTGCGTTTAAGTGACTGGAATTCAAGAATGAAGGGAAGCCATACGGTGACATTGAGTCCAGCTTCAAGGAAGGCTCCAACAACATATGCAGTGAATAAAATGTCCTCTTCTTCTCCACCCTAAACACAAAGGGACAATTAACCAGACAGGATAGAGACCACCAAAAAAAAAAAAAAAAAAAAAAAAAAAAAAAAAAAAAAAAAAAAAAAAAAAAAAAAAAAAAAAAAAAAAAAAAAAAAAAAAAAAAAAAAAAAAAAAAAAAAAAAAAAAAAAAAAAAAAAAAAAAAAAAAAGAGCTAGTTTTCTGAAGTGAAATGCAGTATGAAAGAAACACCGGAAGAAATATCTTTAAAAACAAAACAAAAGCCAAACACCTAAAATGTAATTTTAAAATTAAATGGCAAATAACAATGCTATCTAAGAATCTAACAGGATTCATTATAGTAATGAAATAAAAAAAATACCATCAAGTATACTAATGACATATGTCATCTACTGATGTGACCTACTCTTGGACATGAATTCCAAGCAATTCATATGGCTCTATTTTACTTTATTTGTTGTTAATTTGGAAAAGCAAACAAAGAAATTCTGCTGCCTCGGGGCAGAAAGTTTCTGTGAAGCTGCCTGAACTTCCCTGGAAAAGTACCCTAAGTGGTAAAATAATAATAAAGGCTCGTGGATTCTTACAGTGTAGAAATCAGAAAAGCGTTTTTAAGTTACGCAATTTGTAAGATGACAGTAGGGAACATGAGCCTTAAATAAACCAGCATCTGCTCAAGAGGTTCGGATTCCTTCAGGAACAAGACCCAGGGACATGAACGGGTGCTCTAATGATACTAATGCAAACAGCATTCAGAGGGCAATGGAGATCCACTGATCTGGTATAAACCTCTCATTTTCTCTATTTAAGCAAAAGGTGACCTCTTTCTTCTTTAGAAAATGAATATCCGAGGAGCTCAGTTTTCAAGGTGCAAATAACTGTCGAAGGACACACTAAAATAAGATGTGGGGATCCATTTAAATTATAACAATTTCTATCGCTAGTCCTCTGCAGTGTAGGTTTTTATCTTTCCTTTGCTTCTTACTCCTTCCTAACTCAACACACACATACACACACACACGCACACACACACACACACAGTTATAGAAAAGGGATTAGGTAAGATCAGACAAACTGAAGCAGTGATCAGTCATGAATCCAGTAAGAAGAAAGATGTGGAGAGGCTTTAGAAGAGAACATGAAAAATTCTCATTTTCTACATGGGAACAAGAACTCTTCTCTACCAGGGAACTCCTGTAGTGAAGAACAGATTGGGAATAATTTAAAGACATTTTTCTGTGCCACAAACAGTGTAACAAATTGAAAACAATTTGCATTAAATTAAATACCACACAAAGTGGCCATTTGACCATATTTTGAAGAGGATTAGCTTTACGTTCCAAAATCCCAGTATAGGAGTGGTGATTAAGAAGGATCCAGAGGGAAAGCCCAGAATATTTCAGGTGATAGGAGGGCATGCTAAAGCATCATAGCAGAGGGATTGTTTTCAGAGGCAAACACAAAAGTTAGGAGAATAGAGAACACAGAAGATGGAATGGAGGTGGACAGCTATCTGCAAAGATGGGAAATCAGAAGGGAAAATGCCTAGTGATTTACCTTAATATGAACAGGGAAAGGGAAGGCGTGGGTACCATCAAGGATGTAGTTCATCTCAGTTGAATTTTGACCCACAGCAAGCGAGGCCCTTACAATTTGACTTGAGAAGGTATTGGCAGAGTGTTTCACTGAAATGTTGTAAATTACTAAGTATCGAACTTTCTTGCCATTCATAAATAGGCATGAGTTCCCTAATCAGGACGCCCACCCTTGACATATTTTCTGGTTCCAAATTTATGAATGTTTCCTTCCTAGGTTTCTTTTCTCTTCCTTTGCTCCTGTTTTCAATTTATCCCCCAAAGGAGACTAGTTGTCTGGGAGAATCAACACAGCGTAGGAAACCACATATTCATGAAGAGGTAAGTCTAGCTAGTGCTAGTGTGTATGCCGTGGGATGGTGCTGTTGACCTGTAGGCCCTGGGCCTGCGACTCCAGCAGACTCAGAAAGGGTAATGGTCCCAGGAAAAATATTCCTGTTCCAGGCTAGTTAAATCAGACACAGGAAAGGTAGGCAATGCAAAGGGGCAAGGAAACCTCGTTCTGTTCGTTTCTCACCTCCCAGGCATTGTTGAAAATCTTGCCATCACTTTCAAAGCAGCCATTTATTTTCTGTTTGCTTGAAAGCCAGATTAAGGTTTCTTTTTGAACTTGTTCATCAATGTAAACATATTCCTTCATTCTCTCTAATGTCTTAAAAGTAAGGGCACTGAGCCTGTAATACAAATCACTAGTTAGACAGAAGTTAGATAAAAAAGAAATGTCAACAAATCCATGGGTTCATCACCCTCATTCCCTTTGGATAATGGATGCGTCTAATTTGGCCAATGCTGACTGTAGGGAATCCTTACTGATACTGCATTTTTCCTTTGGGTCAGTAAAATGTTATGAATATTAATATGTAAAAAGAAAAGTAGGTCATTTTCAGCATGTTTAAAACAAGCTTCTTGCTTTATGGTTCATTGGATTATCTATACATGGAGATGGAATGGGTATAATTTGATGTTTGGGGGCCTTCTAGGTTTTTTGTTTGTTTTTTTAGAGAGGGAAGGAGAAGGGTGTGGAAGGGCAGAGGAAGAAAGAGAGCCGGATGAGACCCCAAGATCTTGAACTGAGCGGAAATCTAGAGTTAGATGCTTAACTGACTGAGCCATCCAGGTGCCCCTGGGGCCTTCTAGTTTTACTTTCCTCTCCACTGACTCTCTACATGGGTCTCTGAGAAGTGTGGACTAGCTTGTGCCATTTTCCACAAAGTTAGGCTGTGGAAGTACAGGGGGTTATCAGTAAATGATAAGACTTTTAGGCAAGTTGTCAGGGCACTCCAGGCATATGGCTGCATTAGAATTAAGAATAATAGCTTCTCTGGTTCATCTCCGTCCATTCACTTTGAAACCCACTTTGCTTCCAAATCCCACCACACTCAACGCTTTCAGCCTGTCCCAAGACCTTCTCAGATTATTTATTATTTTGAATAAAAATTTCCTCTATTATTTTGAATGAAATTTTCATCTTACCACATGCTTCCTTTCTGATTCCTCTGCCGAAACACACTGTACGAACCATCATAGCTTTTGAAAGACAACTGCTTTTGGTAACCTAAAGTACAAAATGGTAGGAGATTATCTTTTTTAAGCTAAGCAAATTAGAAGAAAAAGAATGGCATACCGCAAGCCCTGTGTTTGGGTTTTAGACAGACAAATTACTAGATTGATCATTTTAATTTTAATTTCTGAGACTCAGGGTCCCTATTCATAGTGAGAAAGACTAAGTCCTACTTTAAAGGGTTTTAATGACAAGATATTACATGTGACTATGCCCAGCTCAGTGACTGGCACTTAACTAATTGTTTAATACATTTTCCTTAAGGTTAATTGACTCTGTGTTATCTTTCTGAAAAGAAAACCTCAAGAAATTATACCCATGAGCCTTTCCTTGTTATCGTATTTCACAAGATTTATACACCTCTTTTCTAAGTACAAATCCAATCACTTCATTGCAATGGAACACCACTGAGCCAACAAATATAGAAGTTGATAAATGAACTATTTATAACTACTATTAGTAACAGTAGCAACAAACTAGGTAGCTTGGCAAAATATTCAGATTAAAAAAAACTGGGCTCATATTTTGAAATGTTATTGTTCTGAATTATGAAGCTAAATGACCATACATATACTGAAGTAAAAAAAAAAAAAAAAAGAATAGTGACGACTCAGAACACCCCAGTTCAGAGTTCAGATCCACTTTCTCCCCGTGAGAATAGCTTATAATGATAACTTTGTGACACCTTAGTATTAGTAAAAATTGATTTTATTTTTTATGGGCAGAAATTACTTAAATGGTCTCACCATTAGACAAGAAAAAGAAAGCCTTAGATTTAACTTCCTCCGTTAACTGTTTAGTAGATTTCAGATAGTCAAGGACATAGGTGTCCGATGCTAGCAGGGCAATATTCTGCTCTCCACATCCATACGGCATTTGGAGAAGATTCTCCAGATTTTGCATCGCAAGTCCTAAAATATCCCCTAAAAATAAGAAAAGCAGAAGGTTACTACTGCTTTTGGTTGGCATCTCAGCATTAGTAACTGTGGATGAAAGAGGCATAACGAAAGCAGGAGATATTTAAAACTGCATTTAAGAGGTGGAGACAAGGAAAGTTTCCGTGAGGTAATTCTAAAGAGGAGAGAGGCAGGAAGGGTGAAGTGAAAGGAGTTTATGGTATGGAAATAGTTCTGGAAATCTCATTACCAGAGAGAGGGGGAAATTAGAAAAGTGTGTGTTTGTTTGTTTGTTATTATTATTATGCATGAGTTTTCCCGTTATGAGGAAATTCCCACTATCTTTAACAAGCAGGGTTTATTCTGATTCTTCAAAAGGGAATTTAAGGGGCCCCTGGGTGGCTCAGTAAGTTAAGCATCTGCCTTCGGCTCAGGTCATGATCCCAGGGTCCTGGGATCGAGCCCCAAGTGGGGCTCTCTGTTCAGCTGGGATACTGCTTCTCCCACTCCCCTTGCTTGTGCTCGCGCTCTCTCTCTCTGTCAAATGAATAAATAGAGTCTTTAAAAAAAGAGGAATTTAATATTTCAGACGCATGAGTTATATACTAGAAGGCTTTATTTTCTAAATGCCAGTTATCATCCAGCGAAACAAGCGTTACCTAGGGACATGGATTTGAAAATGGTATGTAACCCCTTCAGATCCCACATGGAAACAAGCATAGTGGATGACCTTTAATAGCACTTCCCTCCAACTAATACTTACAGAAAAATCTCTCCATCCTGTTATTGTAAGGATTATTATTTTTTTTTTTTAATTATCTCATTCAAAGTTTTCAAATCATCGTGAAAGACAATACTTAACCAACTTACCCAAAACAGTGAAAAAGGCTCTGGCGGATCCTTCTACCACACTGTCTGGCAAGTCCAAAACTACCTGCTTGGAGGCTTTGGTCCCTAGAAAGAAAATATTGATAAAAACGATAGTGTGATAACTTTCTTTTCTAAACAATAGCGGCAGATGTGTGAGACAAACATATTAGGAAATAGATTCCATTATTTACTTTTATTTTGCAAGTTGCTTGTTAGAAAAGATGAAATTGCCATCTCTGACCTAGTTTGGAATAATGGTATATTCAGAAAATGGTATATATATTTGTATTGGATAATGTGGCCCTTATTTTCCACTAGTTTAGTGCCTCAATTACTTATGTATGAAAAAAATAAAAAAAAAAACTACTGACAGATTAAACAGCACACACAAAAGGAAAAGCTTGGAGACTCCCACTGAAATCAGATCATCGTCAAGACGTTGGCCACAAAGCCGGAGACGGGGTGGGGGGGGCAGTGATGTACTTCCCAGTTGCTTTATCCCAAGAATACAGAGGGCCTAATCCTGATCTTCCTCTGTCCAATACTTTGCTGCAATCATGACAAGAGGAGCCAAAAATATACAAGATGGAGAAATGGTCTGAGAAATGTCATACGTGATTTAAAAAATCCCTCATAAATAAATACACTTTTTTGTTAGCCAAAATTATACAACAAAGATAGGGCATGAAATGAAGTAATCCTCCACTAGCTCCTGAAAAGGGAATCACTGAAATGACTCAGTATGGCAAAGGAACCAATGTGGAGGCAGAGGAAATAAACTGATCCTCTTGATAATTTTTATTTGGGATTAATTTGACCACCTAAAAGATCCTCTTACCTTTTGTACAGATGAGGAAACTTTGAGTCATTTCCTTTTCAATACCTTCAGGCTGTCAAAGAGTAAACAAAAACAAGCACAAAATAATGAGTCTGGGCCGCCTTCCATGTAGGCTGGCTGGCACACATTTGTCTCGGGGAGGGGATCCATTCATTGTTCCCTCTGTTAAATTTTGAAAGTCGCCGTGCATTTATTTCCAAGATCCACTTTAGACCCTGTGTCCCCACAGGTCGGACAGAGATAACTTTGATGTCATTGTGGTACACTCTCAACTCCTCTGATCCTGTCTAGCATCTCCAATGAATAAACAAAAGCGTTTTGCAGAGCAGGGACAGGCCAAGAGGCAACTTGAGAAATATGCACAGGCGAGTGTTAGTTCTTTTTGAGGATGACGGGAACCACATGGTAGTGTAGGACAAGAAGGTTTGTCTCTGGGGGCGCCTGGGTGGCTCAGTGGGTTAAAGCCTCTGCCTTCGGCTCAGGTCATGATCCCAGAGTCCTGGGATCGAGCCCCGCGTCGGGCTCTCTGCTCAAGCGGGGAGCCTGCTTCCTCCTCTCTCTCTGCCTGATCTCTGTCTGTCAAATAAATAAATAAAAATCTAAAAAAAAAAAAAAAAAAAAAGAAGATGTGTCTCTGATTTGAGAGTCGGTTAAAAAAAAGGAAGGACAGAGAACAGGCCTACAGGAAACATGAGTCAGGAGCAAGCTAAAGGCCATCAGGCCTGTTTCAAGTATTAAGTTTTATTCTCCCGGGGCCAGTAAATTAATTTTTAATTAAATTAATTAATTCAGGTATTAATTAAAGAAAGGATGAATTTTATTGCTGTTTTAATTCATATAAAATGATATATCTTGCATAAAAGTAACCAGAGTCCATTAATTTAGCCTGTCCAAGAAGAACGTCTCTTCATATTTCACCGTATGTGGAAGAGCTTGAGAGTTTCACAGGTACATACCTCTACCACCAGACTTTTGACTACAGTATCTTTCCAGTTTAGATTCTGATGTTCAGGTCCTTCTTTTGGGCAGACACTGCTTTGTCTGGACTCAGCAACTATAGTGATGTTCACTTTCCCTGGAAAACATTCCCGAGTATAGGTTAAATGATGATTGGCCCCTTCTGTAATGGAAAATGATTAGAGTCTAACGAACCACATCTTGAACTGAATGAACTGAATGCTATCATCATATTTATGCTTAAACCAAAATAACTAGCTCTTTCTCTTGCCTGAAGATAATTTGGCATTTTATGTTTGATCTGTTTCAAGATTCCTTACATTAAGTGAATGATTCGTTACCTAAAAAATGAAGTAAATAAGTAAACGAACAAACAAAAACCAGAATCAGACTTATAAATACAGAGAACAAACTGATGGTTGCCGGAGGGAAGGGGGTGGGGGAGATGAGCAAAATGGGTGAAGGGGAGAGGGAGATCCAGGCTTCCAGTTAAAGAAAGAATGTCATGGCCATAAAAGGTACAGCATGGGGAATAGAGTCAATGTATTGTAATGGCCTTATGTGATGACAAATTGTAGCTATTCTTGTGCTGAGCACAGCATAACCTATAGAGATGTTGAATCGCTATTTGTACACCTGACACTAATATAACGTTGTGGGCCAGCTATAATCAAATAAAGAAGTTTTTGAAAACCAACCAAACAAAAAATAAGTGACTCATTTACTTAATTAAAAAGTAAGAAATTTTAAGGAAAAATGATAATTTACAAAACCAACAGAGACAATTCCTTGATAACTGATTGTTTATAAAGGTTACATATGCCTATATGGGAACATAACATCAAACAATCAGGACTCTTAACTTTTCCCAAGTTTGAACAAACAAAAAGAGTAAAATATGCCATAGTGGAAAGGACATTGGATTTAAACGAGTGTTAGCAAGGAATCCATTTTTTTTTTAACTTCTTGTGAATCATAGGTCATGCAATTAAAGCTCATCTTCAGTTTCCTTACTTGTAAAAATTAGAAGACTGAAAAAGAGATTTCTTTTGTTTTACTATTACTGAGTACCTATATACCAATATATATATAAACAATTTACTATTCTTGTTTTTCCTCGTTGCTGTGTTTTGCCTCATTTGTTTCTTTTTAAGAAAGCTGTCAATTCTTCATTCTTAGAACTGTGTCCCCCACTGAAGGCCATAAAACTTGCCATAAAAAATGCCATGCAGTGTTCTATCTTAATTGCCAGGGGAAGATTTTTGAAGACCTATTGTAGAGAGAACAACTGAGAAACAAAATCTAACAGGAAAACTACTTTTAGACCAATCTCACAGGTGAACTAAAATGATCTCATAAATAAACTCTTTGCTGCCCCCAAAATACAATGAATAGGGGACATGAAATAGAGGAAATTTTAATGATAATTTTTTACATAAATGATAATAAGTCTTATGCATCTACCACATGTAGCTTTTTCTGTTTACTAGACTCTTTTGTAAATCCTTCCCTTATATTTTTCAACAGTCTGCTTCCAAATTTATTTCTCTATATTGCGATAATATATGCATGAAGATGGTACTCTTCTTAGTGTTTTATTTCCACCTAAGTGTTCAGTATTTTTGGTGTCTCAGGATATATTCAGTAAATCTGCAAATCCTGGCAATTTGTGATCGAGGAGTAATTTTGGGATAGGTGACACCCATTCCTGATGACAGGTGAAGAAGTAAGTTAGAAGTGAAGGAATTGGGCAAAATTAATGAAAATACCACCTTCTTTTAGGATATGATATATGGATTTGATAGATCATGAGATTTCATGGCATTTATATCATATTTCAATCCCATTATACAAATACAAATAATTTTATACAAATGAATGGTAGTTTTGCTCTACACAAGCATGAGCTACCAGAAACTAGATTATAAAAATAGGATTTTTAACTGGGGATTTTAAAAAAGGAGAGGGAGAAAATTATGTTTGTATAGAGGATGTATGGAAAATAAACGAAGACAATAAAAATAAGCTGGTTTTCCCCCTCACCTATTTCACCCACCCCAAGGATTAAAAGTATACTTATCGTGACGAGCCCTGACTAATGTATAGAATTATTGAACCATTATTTTGTGCACCTGGAACTAATATAACACTATATGTTAACCATACTGGAAATAAAAGTAAAGAAAAAAAAGAAAAAACAAGAAAAAACATAAGTTTGGCTTTCCATGAGAGATTGGCATACACATAGCTGCTTACCCAATATCTTAGGTAATAGAGTCCAGACATATGTTTTCCTCTCTCCAGGTTGGATAATCTCACTGCCATTGTTTTTAGGGGTGCTGATATTTGCCTCAAAATCCTGAGATGCTTCCAGCTGAACAGAAATCTAAAAAAATCGCCATGCAATGAGGGTGGCACTCCGAATACTTTGATGTTACTAATCCTCTTCCCATCTTGAGGAAATTAACTATTTTAAGTTAGCAAAAATTAAAGATACCAAATGACTTCTCACAAGAAGAAAATTAAGTTAAACACACATCGTTATGAAATGACATCGTCAAAGCGGTATTTAAGTCTTTGCTGTGAATTCAAGCAACTGTCTTGGTCTAAGGAATATGGAAACAGGTCTTATCACTTTATCGTACCATTTTGCCCTTGAGAATAAAAAGAATATGGTGATATTCAAGGAAAATATTGAGGGATCTTTTGGCCTTGTAGATTTCTCTCTAGGTCAAAGGGAACAACTTACCTCTACACATGTGTTCAGGTAGCTGAAGACATTGACAATCAGATCAGATTGTTCATTTCGAACAACTGAAAAGGGCAAGGTAATTTCAACAAAGAAAGGTTGGGAGATTTCCAGAGTAGCTGTTGATGAAATGCCAAATCCAGCATCACCATTCACGCAGAAGCCATCTGCCTGCCACTGGGTTATAGTATCAGGGATGCGGAAGGACAGATTTGCCGAGCCTGAGGAACTAAGGAGAGATCATTGATGAAATGTATTCTTTGTCTCAATGAGGAAACTAAATTTAGCCCAGAGCAAGCAAAAAGTTTTGTGTGTGTGTGTGTGTGTGTGTGTGTGTTTTAATTTGTCAGAGAGATAGAGAGTACAAGCAAGGGGAGCATTAGGCAGAGGGAGAAGCCAGGAGTCTGATGCAGGGCTCCATCCAAGGACCTTGGGATCATGACCTGAGCCAAAGGCAGATGCTTAACTGACTGAGCCACCCAAGTGTCCCATAAGCAAAAAGATTTTAACTGAAGGTTAAAAGTAAGTTAAAACGGTTGGACAGGGCATCGGGTAATAAACTTGAGAGCTGGATTTCTATGAAATTTATCCTTAAAAATATCACATTTCTTTAAACAGTGCATTATTTTTTTTTTTAAATTGAGGCAGTTTACATCTATCTGCATGAGATTAATGAGAAACAATGCTATAGAAAAAATAAAATACATGGTCAGTACATACAAATGAATAGTATAATGTCTTTTACAAATATGGTACTGCTTTATATATCCAGGAGTAAAGTTTAAGAGATCAAAAAAAAAAAAAAGAAAATAGAAATAAAGACATGCAGGAGGGAAAACTCAAAAACTCACTCGACACTGACGAGGTCCCATATCCATGTCTCCGGAAAGTTTGTTCTTACTGTTTCTCTTATAGCCTGTTCTACATAGCCAAAATTCTCCTTCATGCTTTCATGAGCTAAAAGAAAAAGAAATGCTTTCTTAGGAGAGAATGAAGGTATGGGCTTCAATGACACACATCTATTAGCCATGTGTTTAACCACACATGCTTTGCTCCCGGGGCTCATTGCCAATAAATGTATATGTCAACCAAGGCATCAGTATTTTGTTGTTCAAATCTCTGTCATTATTAAAGGCAACAACAGACAAAAACAACAATAAGCCTACATTGTTCCTCTACAACCAAATTTAGAGAAAGTGATGTTTATTCCATTAATGGAGTTTCTCATTTGAAATTCTGGTGTCTGCCAGTTCCACTCTGCTAACATTACCTTCCCTAAAATTTCTAGTGTCATCAATATCACTAATTCTAAAGAACACTTCCTTTCACTTGCTTTGCCTCTAGGCTGTATTTGGCATTCTTAATCGCAGTGTTCTTCTTAAATAGTCCCTGATGTTAACCTCTGTGACGTCATATCCTTCTAGTTCTCTTCTCTTTTGCCATTCTCATTTGAAGATTTAATTTCTCCCTTTTTGACTTGTTCCTAAGAGCTGTTTTAGGTCCTTTTCTTTTCTTTATTCACTGTTTCCTCATTGATATCCTCACACATGACACCATTACAGTACGTGAGCTGATGTCTGCTCTCCTCCCCCCCACGTCTCTCCTGCACTTCTCTTCCAAGTTCCAGACTTATGCGTGTCATAGTCTTATGCACACATTGTCTTTTCATTTGCCTTTTAGGCATTTCAAGTGAGACTCTTACAAAAGTAAATGCATTATTATTATTTTTTTAAAAGATTTTTATTTATTTATTTGACAGAGAGAGATCACAAGTAGGCAGAGAGGCAGGTAGAGAGAGAGAGGAGGAAGCAGGCTCCCTGCCAAGCAGAGAGCCCGATGCGGGACTCCATCCCAGGACCCTGAGATCATGATCTAAGCCGAAGGCAGAGGCTTTAACCCACTGAGCCACTCAGGTGCCCCCAAAAGTAAATGCATTATATCTTCCACCTACGACTCTCCAGTATTTCCTGTCTCCATGAAAGGTACCAAAATCCACTCACCTAAATCAGAAACTTAAGAGTTGTCCTTGATTCAGCACTTCCATCCCGCATTTCCTATCCTAACCAATCTGATGAAACTGCTGGAAAACAGCTCTCCAATCTATCCATGGTTCTCTATTTCCACTCCTTTTAAAAATTTTTTTTATTTTATCTTTTTACGTGTTCCAAAATTCATTGTTTATGCACCACACCCAGTGCTCCATGCCTTTTTATGGTAGTCCAAGCATCACCTTCTCTTAACTTAATTAGTAGCATTTAGAATATTTCATACAAACAGCCCAAATCCCAATCTCCTTTTCCAGAGAGCAGCCAAAGATATCTTTGAAAAACACATATTGGATTATTGGCTGAAAACTTGCCAATTGTGCATTATTCATGAAAATGAATTCCAAACTCTTTAAATGCCCTACAGAGTCTCCATGAGCTGTCTACCTCTCTTGCTTGGGCTGTCTTCACCCTGGCCCTGGAGCCACCCTTCTGACATTCGAAATTTATTTTCTTAGCTAGTGTTTCAGGATACTTTCCTCCCTTCTTGGAATGCCTTTCTATCTCTTCTTGTGGTGCATTATCATTCATCTTTGAGGTCTTGGTATAAATGCTCTTTCCTTCAGGGGGATATAAGAGACCCTTGGGAAATTTACGTCTCCTATTCATATTCTTTCCATGTAATGTACTCTCCCAAGGCTTTTGGAATTACCTGTTTCATTGCAATACTTCCCTGTTAGACTAAAAGTTCCAGGACAGTAAAGATTAAGCCACTGCCTTTACAACTCAGTGCCTGTAACTCAGTAAATGTTTGTTGAGTGGTTTAACAAATGCGTAACAGAAGGAAGAAGATATTAAGATGAATGACTTTAGGTTTCAGCACATTTTATTGAACGATACTAAAAAGTTGAAATGTTTCTTTTCTTTTTTTTAAAGATTTTATTTATTCATTTGACAGAGAGAGATCACAAGTAGGCAGAGAGGCAGGCAGAGAGAGAGGAGGAAGCAGGCTCCCCGCTGAGCAGAGAGCCCGATGTGGGGCTCGACCCCAGGACCCTGGGATCATGACCTGAGCCGAAGGCAGAGGCTTTAACCCACTGAGCCACCCAGGCACCCCTGAAATGTTTCTGATAAAGCTTACTGAATATGGTGTCATCGAGGAGCAGAAAAGTGGAAAGCTTCAGCCTCTTGACTAGGACTCCAAAGTGGTTTCAAACTCAACTTTCTAAGGCCTCTTGACTACCCCCTGAGTCCACACTTGTATAAAGTTGTCAGGCCTTTCATTTTTCTCAAGTAGTTTCTGGTACTCACCTTCAGGATCAGCCCCACTTCAATTAATGGACTAATTTGACGTTATGTAGAAGGATTTAAGAAGTTGTTCAAGTATTTTCAGACTTGGAATTCAGCTTTGATTTTATTTCTGTTTTGATGATTTGTTTCATTTTGCTTCTCTGACTAAATTTCTGTTTTGAAAATTTGCTTAATTACCTTATTCATCTAAGACCGTGGCTGATTTTTGTGCTTACAGGCTCTCCAACAGAAAATGGACTAATAGTTGAACATACTTCTCTGATGTCAGCTTTTTGGCTATCTGGGAGTTAAAATACCCTTTCTCTTGAACTCTGTGTATTATGGTTTATACATAATAAAGGTATAAGGGCCCCATCAGGACACCTCATTCTCTTGTGTCACACTCACTTATAATGACTGTCTTCCCACACCCTCACACATTGCCAGCTTCCTATGCTCTTCAGACACTGTGTTCTACCAATAAAAATAAACTTCCTCTCATAGCTGAAGATAATTCTTCTTTTTAACAAAAGCCAAACCAAAACAAAAACCATTTCCAGTCTGCCTTATCCTGCTTTGTTCACTTGCAAGATGTCTAGTTGTAGCCAAAAACATGGTATAATTCACACCTAAATCCCAATTTGTATAGTTTTATCCCAAATATACCCCATTCCATGAATTCTTTTAGCCATCTCTCAGACATGAAATTCTAGATTACTCACACACAATTCTAGATGGGGCATAACTGTACATTGGTGCATATTCTTCTGAGGCTAGATACAATGGCCTAGAGAATGGCAGCCTTCTCTCCATTGAACATACTTCTGGTTTCCGGTAATGAAGATTGGTAAAGACTTTCAGACCCATAGCCTTCAAAGAAAAAAACAGCAAAAGAAAGTTGTGCATTTCTTTCATGTTAAGACCCAAAAAGGCCTATCAACTATATTATAATCATAAGATGACACAAAGGGGTTTCTTCTGCTAGCAAGGGTCTGGGATTTTAGAATTCAAGTCACCTCTATTTGATGTATGGAAAGTTTTTAATTTGGAAAAAAATGATAAGCACTATGACTTATCTAGCATTTATGTGCTAGGATTTGGATAAGTATTTTAAATCATTCCCCACTTAATTCAAAGCAAAAAATACTTCTGAGATAAGCACTATCATCACCCTAATTAACACTAAATACACACACACACACACACACACAGAATGCAGTCAGTTTTTTGGAGAATTGGGACTTAAGCTAAAGTCTGTCCACTTATATGCCTCTTTTCTTCTATACTTCTGACCTCAATTGTAAAGATCCTTTTGTAGAGGCCTCAGCATATCAGATGGATAACCTCAGTATAGATAGAGTTTGGACTATATTTTAGCCTCCTGATTTGATGATTTTTGCATAACATTTCTTGAAATAAATTGAAAACTGTCTCATTACCTCAAATGTAAGGTTTTTATAACTTCACAGCAACTAATTTATTTTTTAAAAAAGAGAAAAATCAACAAAAATTAATATCTCCCTTTTATAAGACAATTGCAGAGTGATCTTTAAACAAATTATGGACACCAATCTCCAAGAATAAGAAGAAAACCACACAATTAATAAGACATAGATATGAATTCTGAATACTAAAATTAAATTTGAGATGAAATAATTTTTAAAATTTTAAATGATCTTACCCTGAGAATATCATAGATGTCTCCATCCCCATAATTGCTTACAGGTACATAATACAAACCATTGTAAAACATATCCTTTTGAGGAATGCAAGAGTCAAGCTTGCCATCATCAAGGTTGAGCCCATGATGGAAATAACCATACAGTTCTATATTTGGAAGCAGGCTGTACACCTATGAGAAAAAAAACCACATGGTTCCCAATAATTTTAAGTATTCCTTTTATTTTGACAAAATTGGCAAGTTTTGTGCCATTATAAAGAGGAAAAGGGAAAACTAGAAAATCATGTTTCAACTATCACACCAATATGGGGTTAGGCAAAAAGTATCAATGGATGCTAACTCTAAGGAAATTTTGATGAGGAGCAGTGTATACAAATAGTTTTAATAAACATAAATTGCTTATTAGTTGAAGGAAGAAAATAGCTCATGGAGATATATGGAAACATGTTTATCAGGTGATCAAAATCACTATCACCAGTGATGCACAGATGGATCTTGCATAAAAAGTTTACAGTATCATGTATGTGGTATTCTGGACAGATGTATAATCTTGACCCAATCATGAGAAATATCAGACAAACTTAAAATGAGGAACATTTATCAAAAACTACTTAGGTAGCTTAGTCTGTTAAAAGTCTGACTCTTGGTTTTGGCTCAGTTCATGATCTTGGGGTCATGAGATGGAACCCTGTGTTAGGCTCCATGTCACGGAGGCTACTTAAGATTCTCTCTCTCCTTCTCTCTCATGGCCCTGCTTGTACTGTCTCTCTAAAAAAACAAAAACCAAACAACCCCCCCACAAAACCCCAAGACAACAACAACAACAACAAAAGACCCAAACAAATAAAATACTTGGCTTAAGTTCTCCAAAATATCAATTTCATAAGGGACAAAGAAAGATTGTGTTCTAGGTTAAATGAAACTAAAGAAACATGAGTACCAAATGCAGTATGTTATCCTGTCTTGGATCTTGTACTAAATTAGGAAAAATATGTGGCAAAGGGGACATCTGATCCAAAGTATGAATTAATGTTTAATATTCTAAATTTGACAACTGTATTGTAATTATGTAGGAGAATATCCTTGCTCTTTGGAAATGAACACTGATATATTAAGGAATAGTGTAGTGTGAAGTATTCAACCCACTCTCACATGGTTTAGAAAAAAAATGGAAATGCTATGTACATATATGTGGGGCATGTGTGTGTGTGGGGTGGGGAGAAAGAATGAGAAAGGGAAAACAAACATGGCAAAATGCTAAAAATTGGTGACTGTGGTAAAGAGTACATGAGAGTTCTCTGTATAATTCTTACATATTTTAAAATTATTTAAGACTCCATGCTCAGTGAGAAGTCTACTGGAGATTCTATCCTCTCCTTCTGTCTCCCCGGACAAAGTAAAATCAGTAAGTAAAATATTTTTAAAAATGAGGACAACTGTATGGCTCAGTTAGCTAGATTGCTGACTCTAAGTTTCCACTCAGGTTATCATCTCAGTGTTGTGAGATTGAGCCCTGAGTTGGGCTCTGCTTAGTGTGGTCTGTTTGAGATTCTCTCTCCCTCTCCCTCTGTCCCCGACCCGGGCTTTCTTTCTCTTTCTCTCTAAAATAAAATAAATACAATCTTTAAAATGATTTAAAACTAAAAATTAAACTTACATAATATAAAAGTACTATAAACTTTAATAATATGAGTTGGAATACACTCATTTATATAACTTTGCTTGATTTACACTGTTAATATGGCTATAGATAATAACCAAGGGCAACCTCTTTTGGCTCTGATATCATATTCTCATTCTCTTGAATCTTCTGGTCTGGTGAAGCGCTTCTGGAATTTTCTATTGGTGGACCTTTAATGGTTTTCCCTCAAGGTAGTTTTTCTAAGACTTTGCTACCTCCAGTTGTAGGAAGAATGAGCAGAAACTATTTAGTCTGGCTCCATGAAACTCTTAAAAGTGTATATATATTTTCCACACTTACAGATAAGTTCGTTCTTTATTTGCTGATCCTTTTCTAACTGACTTTGAAATCAGTTAGAAGCTTCTTAGCACCAATAAGAAATTTGTATGTATTTAACTTTTGCACTGGGAAAAAATACAGTTTATGTCATGATTAATCATTATTAATATACTGTTATTAATTAATTTTTATAGTTTATACTTAAAACTAGATGTACTATAGAATGTTAAAAGCAGAAAACAAAATTGCATTTTTCAGGGAGATCTCACTTGTAACATATATGTACCTTCAAAAAACAGATTTAAAAAATAGTATTATAAATGTTCATTTCTGTAAAATAAAAGTCCATTTTGTGAAGTAAAAAAAGTCTGAGTGTTAAGATTATGAATGATTTTGAAGATTTCCTTCTTTATTTCTTTGTGTATTTTGCACATTTTCTATGCTACACAGGTGCTGTGGTCTAAATGTGTTTTCCCAAAATAAATGTGTTGAAATCCTGATGCCCATTGTGGGAATTAGGAGGTGGAGACTTTGGGAGGTGATTTGGTCATGAGGGCTTTTGACTAGAGAATGAGATTCATGACCTTATAAAAGATGCCTGAAAGATGTCTCTTGTCCCTTCCACTATGTGAGGATACAAGGAATCTGCAAACCAGAAGAGGGACTTCACTGACCATGATGACCCCCTCATCTCAGAATTTCAGCCTCCAGAAGAAGTGTGAGAAGTATTTTTACTGTTTGTAACATATCCAATTTGGTGCTTTTTTTTTTTTTTTGGTAGCAGCTCAAATAGATTAAAGCAATAGTATATTTAATAATAAGAAAATATTTAATTTATTAAATTAGTTGTGAGCAGGATCATACATCTCAATATTTATATGTTCTTGTGTTAAAAATAAAGGGAAAATATCCAACAGTTATTCATGGGAATAATTTTGATGTCTCAAACTTGAGAATGGCTGGTCTGGAAATGCTTATGACAATACAAGCTCTGTTCATAGATAACAACTTTGGATGCTGTACCCAAACTTATCCTTCAACACAGAGATTTAACTCTAGGTTTCAAGAAAAATCAAACATGTAACCCATGAACAAAGGAAGAAAATATTTGATATTCTCAATATGTTAATCTCAAATGAAAACCTCAGCTGAGGATGCCTGGGTGGCTCAGCCCCTTAAGCAGCTGCCTTCGGCTCAGGTCATCATCCCAGAGTCCTGGGATCCAGTCCAGCATCAGGCTTCCTGCTCAGTGGGGAGTCTGCTTCTCCCTCTGCCTGCTGCTCCCCCTGCTCATGCTCTCTCTCTCTTGCTCTCTCAAATAAATAAATAAAACCTTAAAAAACAAAAAAAATATAAGCTGAAGGGAAGGAGTCCGGATGAATCTGAGGAAATCAGAGAGCTTACACTTTCAGCTGACAGCTGTTGTTCTGATTTCAGCAGTAGGACACTCTTATCCACAGCCCGGAGTGCACAGAATGAGTCAGGGGCTGCCTGCAGGTAGAGACTGGTGTTGGAACCGGGTAGCCCCTGCTCCTTAGAGAACTTTATGCTAACCTGCAGTGGAGGAAGAAAAGGAGAGTAAGATCATTTTAAAAATAAGTTGAATAAATACGTTTGAATGCATTCAAAATAATTTGAATAAATGCAATCTTTTCCAAATAAATGTTTATAGATTTCTGTACCTATGTTTCTCCTGCCCGTTCTCACCCTTAACTCCCTATGAGGACATCTTCACCATCCTCCTCTCATCTCAGGATTGGCATTGCTACCAAAAGTTATTCATTTTGCTGGCAATTCCTTTATCTCTAATAATTTAATTATACCAACATTTACTCTGAGATCACCACATAAAGGTGATAGTAATTATATTAGAAGACAACAGGGAGAAAAGTGCTCATTGCTCTCTCTCTCTCTCTCTCTCAAGACAGGCAAGAAATAGAAGAAACATCACCTTGTTTTTAAAGCACTTGTCAACCTGGAATTTGGCACTGTCGGCCACAATTTCTCCACTGGGGTGAAGGGTGTAGACAAGCATGACCCCCACAGGAGCCAGATCAGCACTGATGTCGATCGGGAATGAGAAGCTGCCATTCCAGGCTGTGTGAATAGGAGACATCATTAACCTGTACAGTGCCCAAAGTTTCCAGGCTCACTGGCTACACTTAGCTAAAAGAGAATGGCTTATGGAAAGGAAGAGCAAATTGGGATTTATCTTAAAGGCAAAGCACTTAAATAATGGGAACTATGTACACAAATAAAAAAGACTGCATAATTTAGGCACTAACAATGTTTGGGCTTTGGACACTACTTTTCTCTAGTGTGCTTGATGACCTGGCAATAAAAGAAGCAAGTAGAAAGCTTTGAAATAGTTGGAAGGAGACCTTAGGCTGTACTACTGCTTTCCAGCCACTGATGGTTAACATTAAGTGCTCTTCCTAACCTCTTGACTCTATCCCTGTAACATTTCCTTAAAAGGAAAGAAAAATGAAAGCAGAGTGCATAGTAAAAAATGAATGCATTAAGTATGCCTTTGTTTCTGATTTCCTTCTGTCCGCTGAGGAAGATAGCTCCTTTCACCATCACCTGTGTAGAACAAAGAAAACAAAATGAGTAACATCACCCAATTCACAGATATTAAAAATGGATAATGAATGGCTTAATGAGAATTCTATTCCCAAGAGAAGGTAGTTTCTGTGAACAAGTGTGAAACGTAGACTCTACACAACTTGGAAAAGGACACAGAAACTATGATTAATTGAAAGCCCATTATGTGTTAGAAACTTCATGAATGATACACAGTGTACTGTGCAAGGGTGTTTACAGATCTTTGAATTACTTAGACTGTCTGGCTTTGGGTAAGCCAAGTCATTTCACTTCTTCACCACCGTTTCCTTATTTGTAAAATGGAGGCATCCTTGGGGGTGGAAAAGTCTATTTCTTCCACCTTTCAATATGCTTTATAAGGACAGAATGGATAAATATGGGGAAAGAACCAAAAAAGCGAATTCCTTCTACTGTTTATCAAAATGAGCAGCCTTGTGCCTTACTCTCTGGTATCCACCTAACGTTGCAGTCTTATGAAGGATCATAAATGATTGGTATAAGTTATAATCAAATGATTAAAATTGTAGACCTGAGTAGCAAGTTTTTCAACCTTGGGGAAATTGAAATTGCCTTGGATCTTTTTATGTGTTTGTTGGCTTATGTTTAGGGGTTCATTTACTAGTTTCTGTTTGTTCTTAATAGCTCCAATATCATTCCCAGCAAAGTGAGAAGGTCGACTCACTCAGATGCCATGGGATGATGGACCTACCCGTTCCAACCTGCACTGTGCTAGGCAGACAACTAGACAAGACCCAAGGATCCATCGACTGAGACTTACCAAATAAAAGAAGTTGATACTTGAATCATCCCTATATGCTTCCCCGTTTAGGGAGTAATGCACGGTAACAGTTTTCTGTTGGTTGCATCTAAGCTGCTTTGGCTCAGGAACAATCTTCAGGAAGCTATTGGTTCGGGAGTAAAAGCGTGAAACTGAGAAATGAGCGTCCACATACTCAGGTGTTAGCCAGCTAGAGGGATGGCAGCTCAAAGGTCGAAGGTATGTGGCCTGATAAGAAAAGGAAAGCAAAGGATCTTAGGGCAATAAAGACCTTTAAAGACAGGGATTATTCCAGAATGGAACGCTTCTTAACTCTTCAAAGTAGGGAGGAATCTTAGCTTGTGGGTGACGTTTCAAGTATCAAGTTATTGGGAGTAAAATAATAATAACACTTTCTTCTTTTTTAAATAAATATAAATATATATATTTCTGTACATATAACATATATATATATAAATATAAATATAAAACATAAATATATAAATATAAAACATGACCATAATTGTATGTATATTTTATTAGGCCTATGCTGATTTTTTTTTTTTTTACTTTGTAATTGAAGTCAGGGGACAGCCTTACACCCTCTGTCTTTCAGTTATCTATGTGCACGGACAAATTGTTTAACTCCAAAATTCTGTTTAAGAAGCAGAAAAATATTGGGGAGGGTAGGTGCTGTGGTGAGTGCTGTGAAATGTGTAAAATGTGTAAAATGTCTGATGATTCACAGACCTGGACCCCAGGGGCAAATATACTTTATATGTTAATTTAAAAAATGGGAAAAAAAAAGAAGCAGAAAAATTGACATCATAGTCTCTTCCCTATCTATGCATCAAATGATCAAAGGGAAAAAAAAACCCCACCTCAACTGCATGAACTCTCTCTAGTTTCTCAGAGGAAACTATTGGTTGGTAGACTTTGTAACAACATCCTCTTGAATAAGTATTCTCACATATAATTTAATGAACGAACAAGCATATAAAATACTTTAAATTTTAAAACTTTGTTAAGATACTTTTAAAAAAGATTTATTTATTTATTTTTAGAGGGGGCAGAGGGAGAGGGACAGAGAGTCTTAAGCAAACTTCACACTGAACACAGAGCCCGAGGAGGCTCTGTCTCATGATCCTGAGACCATGACCTCAGCCAAAACCAAGAGCCTGATGCTTAACTGACTGGGCCACCGAGGCACCCCTAAAATATATTCTTAATACAAATAATCTTTTAAGCGATTCCTAATGTTCAAAATCCCTAACACTCAAATATGTTGTGGGATCCTGTCTACTTTTGATGTCTTACTTTCAGGTTGAACGCTTGATCGAATATATCTGAAGTGTCGATAGAGAAAAGAGCTTCCCCATTCTCATCTGTGGTGTAGTTTCCTATAATCCTGTCATTGAGCTCCAATTGCAATAACTTGTCCCCCATCGGCACATTATTAGGACCGGAAAATTTAAGCTGTGCAAAAAAAAATAAGTTTTAAACATCACATTTCTACAGAGAAGGAATTTTTCTATTCCTTAATGTGATTATTGACTTGTAATTTTATGAAATTCCTATGGACAGAAAAGTGTCTATTAAAATATACATAAAATGGAAACAATTTTATCTATTGCTTTCTTTCCCCCTGGGACTTTTTCTTCATCTATCAGATGTAGTAAGGCTACAAATTGTGTTATGAAAATAGGAAAATATCTCCAGAAACTTTCAAGGGGCAATCCATGATCCCTGAAAATGAAAAGAGAACATGTATTTTTAAGTTAGACCTACAGTTCCAAAATAAGAAATTCCTCTTCTATAGAAAGGATCCATGTTCTCAAAGCTCACACTCCCAAGCAATTGAGTGATAAAAGTAGAAGCTCTTTCACTGATTTGCACACCTGTAAGAAGTGAAAAATAGTGTGAGGGAGGATAATTGTTTGATCAAGACTCTCAAGAGAAAGAACAGCTTAGAGGACATGGCAAACTTCTGTACACAGAATTACAGTCTTGTTCTACATTGAAAGGGAGATGTGGGTACTTTGGAGCATGTTCCAGAATGCTCCATATCTATGTAGTTATAGTATACATCAAACTGAATAATGAAAGTATTTGAATCAGAAGCAGGAGAAAATGCTTTTAATTTCCTTCCTTTCACCATTCTACTCAGTTCTGGCTTGTAACTCCTTTTATGACACAATCTCATAGACATCTCAAGAATAAGGTTTTTACTTCCTTTAAACCTTTCCTTAGCCTACCAGATAACTATGCTTTTAGACTTTTGCCAGATAAGAACAATACCTGAAAGCAAAGTAAATAAAAATTCACTATGGTATCAGCAAACTATGTGGTAAGCAGAAGTAAACATATCTAGCTAAGTTATAATATGAATGTGACAAACATCCATAATGAATGTCATACAATATTGATCAAGTACATTTCTATAAAGCACTTTATAAATAATATTATCCTAATCATTTTTAAGTAACAAGAAATAATTAGTAATTGAATCTGGTTTTTTCCATCCCAAATTAATTTTCACTTCCCTCTTTTTCTTTTCCATTCTTTATTTATTGAGCACTTATTACGTGTAAATGTCTCGTTAATATTTTACACTTGCAACTGTCTCCATTTGTATCAAATTAGAGGTTGACAAACTTTCTCTGTGAAGACAATCTCATAGTTATTATTCTAAGCTTTGCACCACAAGGTCCACAGCTATTCTACCTTGTAACTATAGCTCTTAAGCAAGGTTAACATATGTGGTCCTGTGCAGTAAACTTCACATCAGTAAGTATGGAGCTGGATTTGACTTTCTAGATATAAATGATGATCTCCTGCATTAAATCAAAGACTAGACCCTGGCAATTGTTTATCAACTGATTTACATAAAGTTAAAGAGAGATCCATAATTTATTAGCTTAGCTCTACTACTTCAGGAGAAACCTCCTTGTTCTGATTGATGCAGGCACAGAAGCAGATATAAATATGTAGCATTTACATAATTTGTTTATTTTACGTATTATGTAGAAAGTCTTTTGAAAAGCAACCTTCAGGTTGACCTATTGACAAATATGCTCTACTTGACAATGTTGAAGAATGAATGATCTCCATTTGGTGAGTATTGCTAACTCGATAAACTTCTCTCCAGTAAGCTGCATATATCCCCAGGTTGCCCATAAAATGTAGTCATTACCTGTCCCAAATTCCGTAACTGTTGCAGTGATATGAAATGACATGAAAAATTCTGAACGGTAGAGTTGAAAGACTTTTGTGTTTACAGTTTGAGTGTCACAACCGTTTCTCAACTGAAAAATGAAGAGAAGGTATAACAAAAAGATTAGGGATTAAAAGTCTTAAAAGGATGTAGAGTTTTAGCACAGATTTCTAACTCCCCCCACACGATCCCATAAACTTGTTGAATGACCAAGAATTACAAAAGAAGGGGTGGGAGTTCATCAGCAACTAAAGCAAGTTAAGGAGGTAATGTATTTTTTATAGATTTCAGGGATAATCTACTGAAAACAATGTGGATGGAAATAAATTAAAGAATGAGTCTCAAACTGAATGATATTTTAAGAATTAGAGATTAAAATCATCTTGAATCTTCAAGTGTGTAACATCAAAACACTTTTTAAGGTAAACTGTTCATTTAAAATAAGGAAAAATCTATAGATAATCTTTCATTAGTGACATCAAGAATCAGAGAAATATAGATTTAATTATACTTTAAAATAAACAGCATCTATTAATTCTAAATTTAAAATGTTAGAGGGGTATAGCAATTCATTTGATTCTCAAAACTACCATATGAGCTAGACCTCCACTATAAGGATAAAAAACCGAAATAGAGGTAGGTTACATAATCTGCCCAAGGTCACACAGATAGAAAGTGGTAGCTAGGAATTCTGATCCGAGAATATGTGCTCCTCGAAATTATCAACTATAACATTAATAATAAAAAAAGATGATTTTACTTCATATATTTACAATTCAAATTAAAAAGAAATATAAAATGTCATCAGAAGAATCTTAAGTGCCTTGAAACTAAGAGAAAAATTTTTTTCAGTAATCCCCGAGACAAAGAGGTAAGAATCTCAACATTAATACCAAGGAAAAAAGTGCTTTGCATGAAAATCTATGGTATTAAGCTATGGTTAAAGGAAAAAGTAAAACACAGTGTGTGTGTATGTGTTTTTTTCCAAAGGGTTTTTTTTTTTTTTTTTTTTTTTTAGTTTGAGAGAGAGAGAGAGAGAGAGGGCATGAGCAGAGGGGAGGGACAGAGGGAGAGGGAAAAGCAGACCTTCCTCTGAAGAGGGAGCCCCATATGGCTCAATCCCAGGACCCTGGGGTCATGACCCTAAGCTGAAATCAAAGAGTCTGAAGCTTAACCGACTGAGCCACCAAAGAGCCCCACACAATGTGTTTTTAACAAAAAGAAAGAACTAACGTTTTTTTAAAACCAACAAAATGAAATTTTGGAGAAAAGAATGAATATGTTGAAAATAAAAATAAATGATTTAGGAACACAAAAATAATATCAGAAAGAAAATAATAAAACAAAAGTCAAAGAAAGGCCAATAAAATAGATAAAACTTTTGGGGCACCTGGGTGGCTCAGTGGGTTAAGCCTCTGCCTTCAGCTCAGGTCATGGTCTCTGGGTCTTGGGATCGAGCCCCACATCGGGCTCTCTGCTCAGCGGGGAGCCTGCTTCCCCCTCTCTCTCTCTGCCTGCCTCTCTGCCTACTTGTGATCTCTCTCTCTCTCTCTGTCAAATAAATAAATAAAATATTAAAAAAATCTTTTATGAGCATGATGTAGAATAAAGAGGGAGAGCAAAGTTGTATAAGATTAGGTGCTAATACAACTGAACATCCATTTGGAAGAAAACAAAATGTCTTATTTTAGAATATAATCAAAAACTATTTTATGTTGATCAGAGAAATGTTTAAAATCTTAAAGCGCTTTAATAGCTGTATATACAACACGATGTATAAAAAGGTAAAAGGTAAGAACTTTTTCTAAGGCCGAGAACTCATAAACATTAGGAACTTTGCTATTTCCAAAATAATACAGTCAAAGTTAGTATTTAAATAACAGACTTAAAAGATTTGCTTAGAGGATGGAGGGTAATATTTATAATAAAAGAAAATTTCAATTTCACATGAACAGGAAAAATGGATAATTAAGAGTATGTAAAAGAACAAACTCAAACTGATAACAAGAATATGAAAATATGCTCAAACTCATGAGTAATGCAATTAAAACAAAATAAATTTCTGTCAAAATGGCAACATTTTAAAAACTGCTGTGCATATGCAGATGACAGTAATTTGGGAAATATAGTGTTCTCACATGTTGCTGACAAGATTTGAATGCTTAAAAACTTTTTGGACAATAATATAATATTTTTTAAAATTAAAATTGTATGTATACATAATTGTTTGTATCTATCTATCTATCTATCTATCATCTATCTACTTTAACTCATGGAACCCACCCCAAGGAATCTATATAAATAAGTAAAACCACTCAGATGATAGTTTTAGCAGATTATTTAATGCTCTATTTTCACAATGGGGGAGAAAAGGCATTAGCCAAGAGAACACCTATCACTTGGTAAAATAGTTAATTAATGTACATTATAATCACACCATGGGAAAATGTGCTGCTTATGTGGAAGAATTCCACTCAGGCTTTCCTCACCTGCATTCCTATCTAAAAGATTTCTGCTAGTCCTGACCAATATTGATATTTACCTAAAGGATGTTCATCACTTTGGTGAGTAACTTCAGGACAATCAGACTTAAATTACAAACTGAACTGTATGCAGATTTCATGTCCAAAGTTGCTTCTCAAAGAAATGGGCAGAATTGTTTACTTACGTGAAGATGCTACAGATTGGGAAAACGAATCATGCCTTCACAAATGAACCTCAAATCTAAAGTAATAAAAGTAGATACTCTCTGAATTGCAGGTGTTTGCAAATGAACTTTTTCCACAAGGACAGTTCTAGGTCGCATGGTGCGTATGGTCAAGAATTCATTTATTTAACGGATAACTAATGATTCCATGCAGAAAGATCAGAGAGGTCAGTAGACAATATATAAAGCGAGAAAGCCAATAAGATTGTTCAAATTTGACAATTCTATGAATCCATAGGTGGGTAACAATCTACATGGCCTAGAGAATAAGAGACTATTGGAGGATGTTGTATTTGCTCTTCATTCTTCACTTTATCTAGTTGAAACCCCCATTATCCGCAAAATGAAAATAGTGTTGTTAAGTCCCTCTTACAAATGAAATTGTAGAGGCCGAGGGCAGGCTTCCCCAAACATGCCACTTTGGCATATTGATTATTTTAAATAAAAGTTACTTAAGAAACAGCCAGTGTGAGGACACACAGACCCTCGTTGGTACCTGTGAAAGCAGGAAACAGATCTCCCATATGAAAGGCACGGCCACTGCACTAAAAAGTAAAAAGACATTCTTACCCCTAGAGAGAACAGACTTTGAAGGGAAGAAAGCTATGGAAACAAACCTTGTTACTTTCTTTCTAATCTACTACTTCAGACCAAATTCTGATTAAAATTCCTTACTAATTAAAAGCTCCCAAACATCTGTTTTCTTTACCCTGTCAATTCCTCACAAATTTATTGTCTAAAATCTATAAAAAAAAACTACCTGCCTTGGTCACTTTGTTAGATCTCAGTTTCATTATGGGACCTCCATGTGCACCTAATAAAACTGTTTTTTTTTCCCTCCTGTTAACCTGCTTCATGTAAATTTAATTCTTTGTCCAGTGGAAGACCATGAAGGGTAGAGGGAGAATTTTTCCTTCTCTACAGAATGAAATGAACAAGAACATTTTTTTTTAAAATAAACACGATGATCTGTACCTGTGCAATAAACTGTTCACATATTTCATTGTTGTTGTTCTCACAATTCCCAGAGGAAAAAAATTCCCTGCACACCCGGATTTGGGCTTTCCCTTGCACAGGCTGGCCGTACGTGTACCTGGTAGGAGGAAGTATACATAATTATAGATGAACAATACCATGGGAGTATTTGATGGGCTTCTTCAGAAATTATATATGAAATCTGTAATCTAGGACTACTCCAATGACCAAATTCAATTGGGAATCCTCATCTATTAGTGCTATCTTCCCCACGGAATTTGGGTTAAATTAGGCACATGATTTTGTTATGAGGATTCAGCTGCTTTTTAACAAATCAAACTCAGGGGGTGCATGGCTGGCTCAGCTGGTAGAACATGTGATTCCTGTTCTCAGGGTCCTGAGTTCAAACCCCATGTTGGGTCCAGAGCTTACTTTAAAAAAGAGAAAGAAAGAACAAGGACAACAACAACAAAAAATCAAATTCAAGGTAATGTAGAATCTAAAATCTCAGTAAATCAAATTTAATGATTAAATTGATTTTTAAAAAAATTATATTTTAATCTGTTAGAAAAATTATAAAATTTGCAGCACTTTTTTCTTTAGCAGAAAATATATATGCATATAAGTAACACGTGAATTATTCAGGATCTTAGAATACTTCTAGGTCAATACTATAAATAACAATTCTCATTGTGCATTCCATACATGTAGAAGGTATGAAGATTGGCACGAACTAGATAAACTCTGAGGAAACGCATAGTGTCTTAGGGGTAGGGTTAATAAATATCTCACTTTCTCCTAAAACACACAAAAAACTACAACACAAGTTTTTTTAAAGTTTCAGTCAAAGGCAAATAGTTGATTTGAGTTTTTTTGTTACTTGAGGATTGTTTCCACTAAGGTTTAGAAAAACAGTTAATAAATGTAAGATTAGTGAATAGTAAAACTGAATATAATTCCATTTACCAATTACAATATTTTTTTTTCCTAATTGTTGGACACTTATATATACCCAATGTTTACATAGATTATCTCATTTATTTTTTTAAGTGATCCTGAGATGGAGATGTATTCTCTCATTGTGCAGGTTAGTGAAATGAGATCAGGCAATGCACTTCTCCACATTGTAAAATGTGGAATTAAAATTCCATATTCCATTCCATCTTCCTCACTTCCCATAGCCCATGCTCTTCACACTCCACTAATTGGCTTTTCTCTATTTAAAAATTCTCAATGCTTCTGAGACTCAACCTAAATCACTAAAATCATCTGTGAGCTATAAATATCAATTACATGCAAAATAGAGAGAAGACCAAGATCAGGGCACAAATGTTCTACCTGCACATGTCTTATAGTTATTCTTACTGTCTTTTGCTTATAAAAGAAAACTCTCACTGTAGTTTATCTATGGGTTAACACAGGCTCATGAAATATGTAGCTCAAATTTTCATACAGGTCAGAAAGAATAAATATTTTCCCTTTGTGATTTGAAAGGTTTTTGATGGATACTAACGCAGTTTATTAAAATGCCTTTGCCTGTAGACAAGTTTTCTTCCCTTCTAAAAGCTTAATTCATCTTGGAAGTTGTTGGCTAAAATAATCTGATTTGCTATTGTTTTTAGCTGTCCCAAGTTAAGTCCCAGGGAATACTAAAGAAACAATGCACAGAGCACAGTACATACACCCTGAAGGAGGCAAGTCATTCACTCCTGTTCATTCCTGGACATCCTGATTTTGTTCCTCCTGTTCCTACAGCCTGCCCAGAAATCACCTTGTAGCCAGCAGAGCTTCTGGGGGATGTCATCACTGCTAATACTAACATACTCTTTAATGTCAAATCTAAGTGGAATGTAATGTTAAAGAAGAGTCAAGAAGTCCCAATTCTGTATCAGCATTTAGCTTAGTATGTCTCTTATGAAGGCGATACTTGATAAATATGTTGGCTCTCCTGATGCGTGGTTTGCACTTTTTTAGCATAACACTGGGCAGATTAATTATAGGTATTAATCTCATTAATTCTGGCTCCCGGTAGGGTTTTACTAGTAAAACTAGGTTAGGACCCTGGATTTTTTGAAGCTTATATTGATTATTCCCTTATTTTTAACACACATAACCTCGATCTCTCATATATTACATTTATGAAATTCTGGCACATGTCAGCTACTCCTCCCTAAAACAACAACAACAAAAATATTGTTATGATTTTCCTAGAGTCCAAAGGACATTGTAAAAAGTGTCAGCCTTTTACCCAATACATCCTTAAAATATTTTGAATATTCTCAAAATAATTTGAAAATACTAAAAAAATCTTTTAAATACTTTGAAAATGCTCAAAAGCAAATAATTTCCATGTCCTCAATTAAATAAACAGTTTAAACAAATACATCAAATATTACATTTTTAATTGTTTACATAAATCATAACAGAGATCTTTGTTAGGAGAATACCTCTGAAGCCAAATAGCATTTGTCTAAATCCAATGCTAGGTCTGCCATCCAAAACTCCATTAATTGATAAATTATTTTAATTCTCTATGTATTATTACCTCTCTTTCTAAAATAGAGATGATATTTTTGTAGCACTGTGGTAAGAATATGATGAATGCAATGCTCAATGCAGTAATCAGCATTCAGTAAATATTAACTATATTAATTATTATCAGAAATCTGAGAAAGGGCATCACACTTTTAAAAAATATGACATTAAAAACAAGTTCTCAAAAAGAAAATGAAATTTCTCAAATAATATAGGAATTTATTTCACATTAAGAGGATTCAAATTCATCCTGATTAAATTGATAAAATATCTTCTTTCCCCACTATGACATTTTCAAGAGTTTCTTTTCTTTCATTTATTTTTTAAATGAAAACTCCAATTATGGCGATGATTTAATGAGGCAGGTACTTCTGTATCAGTTGTCAGAATTGTACGCTGACACAATGTATTTAGTGGGTAATATGGCAATCAAAACCTGAAAGAGCATATACATTTTGTTTTGATGATTCCAATATTGGACATCTTTCTTAAGTAAATATTTTTTAATTCAGAAGTTCTTATACACTTATACACAAAGACATAGGCTATAATGGTATTTGTTACTTGGAAAACAAAATCAAATTCCCTATGTGTTATATAATAAAAGAAGAGTTAATTTGGTATGACCATATAGTGATATGTTTATGCAGCAATGAATTAGGATTTACGAAAGTGTGGCTGAGTATGAAGACATGTTTTCTTAATTACAATGGGTAGAAAAATATGACTGCAGTTGTGCAAAATATTCACAAAAGTTTGGAAGAAAATAAATCACAACACAAATGGCAATTGGTAGAATTAACTATATGTAATTTCCTATATTTTTTCCTTATCTCTTCCAAATATTTTACAATGAAAATTCATTACTTCTCTAATAATCTTAATGTAAGCATATAAGTAATTAAAGTTACATGGTTAATTTTATTTCTCTTTCTTTCTGAGCTTTGTATTGACCTGTGTAGTCAAATCTCCTTAATACTTACTTAGCACATACATTCACTTGGAATTCATCATCCGAAATAGTTATTGTTTGTGGTGCGCTGACCTTAACTTCAAACTTGGGCAACACTGGAAATACAAAGAAACAGACTTCAGTCCCTACAATCACTGGTGAGAAAAACTTAGAGCAATCATGTAACTAAGTACGCCTCTGTGCACAACACTGTCCTATGTATGCATCTCTATAAACCACAGTTCAAAGGCCCCAGATTCTGTGTAAGTGATAGTGTCTTTCCTTTCTCTTTCCTGCTCTCATAACGTTACACTTTATTTATTGTAATCTTTTACATCATGTAAAAGATTTAATCTTCTACATACATGTAGAACATTGTCTGGATTGTAGAAGATATTTCCTTGGTAGAAGAGTCAGAGGTTAGAATCAGGCGATGGGATCAGGAGTGAGGAACAAGAAAAGAAAGATGATAAAGCAGAAAACCCCAAGAAAGGAAAATGACAGAAAACTAAATCAAGCCTCATTGACTTTTGCTTAAATCTAACATAAAAATCGTTTTGTTGAGTCCTTTGAGCTCTACATTTATACAGAACAACCAAGCGGTAGTTGGTTACCATATCTATCAACTGTAAATTGGTGTGTCAACGTATTTCCTGATTTTCTTCTCACAAAAATAGAGTAATCTCCAAACATTGGTTCTGAAATCAGTTGGAATGAGAGTTGGGTGATATTTTGAGAAGAGGTCACATTTTGCCATTGAAAAATTCTATTGTTTTGAGGATCCTGGAAATAAAGAAGAAATAAAATCAGAGGTCTTAAAGAGTATTAGTCTTTCCTTCTTTATTGTGGGTATGTTCTGTAGTTATTGTAAATAAAGAAAACTACCATTTTATTGAACAAATATCTCACACTGTAAAAATAACATAACTTTCTCAAGGACTCAAATTTAATTAATATTTATATTCAACTGATCTAGTATATCTCTGGTAAGCCCCCAAAAGATAAGAAGAACAACCTGTAATGAGTGCTTTGAATTTTTATCTTCCTGAACCAGAGCTGCAAAGTTAAAAAATTTAAAACTCAGTGTTTCTGCTCCAGTGGAGTGTTTTCCAAAGCAGAGTAGACCCACACCAACAGATGCATAAGGAGGCATTTATCCTCCCAGACAGTTATAGAGGTTGCCCCTGGTGTTTATTTGGTAAGTAAATTGGTCATGAATTTTCACACTGCATGCAACAGCGGTTCATTGGAAGTTCTACAATAAGAAAGGATTGACACGAGAAAAAAGAAAGACAGATAATGCCACCCTTTCTCCTTTATTTGCTTTTAGTATACTGCAGCTTATGTGAGCCTGGTTCCATAAGTTTGTTGATATCATCCAGTTGTGAGTAAAGAACTCCTGATAACAAGATTTCTACAAAGAAACAAAAATAGTATTTACTACTCACTTAGTTTTAATTCTTTTTCCTTTCCTCTCTAATAAAGTCTAGAAAACTAAATTAATTTTCCAGGCAGCCTTTCAGTAAGAGGCTGTGGACTCTGAGAAACAAACTGAGGGTTTTGGAAGGGAGGGGTGTGGGGTGATGGGTGAGCCTAGGGGTGGGTATTAAGGAGGGTATGGATTGCATGGAGAACTGGCTGTTATACACAAACAATGAATATATTCAGTTGGCCAAGTGTTGGCCAACTGAATATAAGTAGAAGTTACTGGGAGATTATTTCTACAAGAATCAGATGCAGCTGGCATTGAGAATAAAACAATGAACAGAGGATGGCAGGGAGGTTAAGTGGAAGAAGCCTGGATCCTTGGTAATATGCTGTTACCGTCCCCATGCCAAAGCACCCACACTTAGACGTAGCAATTTGTGAAAACAATAAACCTTTTACTCTCTGAAGCCAATGTTAGTTAAGCTTTCTGCTGCTTTCAGTGGAACAGACACTAGCTGAATTAGGATCTGAAGATAGTACTATTCATGGATTACTAATGACGTATGAAAATGGCTAACTTGATATTTATCCTACTAGAAGGATGAACTATTTGCCACCCATATAACAGAGTCAAAAAATTTCAAATTATAAAGAAGCCTATTTGAAGTAGGCATTTACATACATGTTCATTAATGATGATCTCAATGTAACAACATTTAGACTGAGTTAATAGTAATGGTACATATTGCATGTAGAAATTAAAATGCTTAGTTGGAGTTAATTGATACAAATGATTTACTGGCAGACACGAGATGTGAAATGAGTTTGAAAGTCACACTGCAATAGAGATTTGAAAGCAAAGCATCCATTTTGTAATAATATCACCTAATTTATTTCAAATCTTTAGATGTTTAGGTTTTCTATTTTCTTAAGACAAGATATGGTTAAATTAAGATTGAAAAGGGCCAATAGCCCAAACTAAGGAATTTTAAATATAAACCTCCCTTAGAAGGAGCCCAATCTTTATTTTCCATGAAAACTCGTTATGGCGCTTGCCACACAGGACCTCCACTAAACATGGCAGACTTCGTTTACATCTTCATCTGATGCCTTACAGTGCGTATGTAGATAAAGGTTTTTCTTCTACTTATTTTAGTTATCTTAATTTCTAACTACATGGAATTTATCTGAATATTTAAAAAATGAGTGCTTTCAGAAAATATTCACTTACTTGTGGAACATAAGGAATAGCATGGAGGACATTTGAAGAAGGAAGGGAAAAATGAAGGGGAGGAGATCAGAGGGGTAGACAAACCATGAGAGGCTGTGGACTCTGAGAAACAAACTGAGGGTTTTGGAAGGGAGGGGTGTGGGGCGATGGGTGAGCCTAGGAGTGGGTATTAAGGAGGGTATGGATTGCATGGAGAACTGGCTGTTATACACAAACAATGAATCTTGGAACACTACATCAAAAACTAATGACTTTTTATGGTATGGTGACTAACATAACATAATAAAAATAAATAAATAAAATTTAAAAAATAAAAAACAAGTGCTTTCAGAAAATAATCTTGAGAAATTGTGATAAAGCAGATCGCTTACCTGAAGTGTGATCAATGGATACTGAAAAGAAAAAAAAATGCAGGTTAATATTGTAACAGTGCTTTTTTTGTAGACAAAATTTCTACAACTAAGCATGCCAAGAAAACTCCAAATGGGAAGGAGATCCGACCTTCACCAGAAAGTCGAAAGCAGGTTCCATGCAACCCATTTTCCCCCTTATATTATAAGAAGACCTAAAAAAAGTATCAGTTAACTCACTATAAAGGGAAGTTTTCAATTTGGTGGTCAGCATTGAAAGTATACCTGTATAGTATTCCATACTAGAACTGATTTGTGTACTTATGGAAAACTTTCTGATGACACTTTATACAGCAATGGATTACTTTATACAGCAATGGATTTGTTTAATTTGCTTCAATTTCATTGTACCATTCGCAATTATTGAACTCACCAAATCCTTAACAGGTCTGAACTTGGTATCCAGTGTCACAATGCGAATTTGAACTAAAAGAAAAGAGGAAGAGGGGACAATATTTTTTCTTGTTATTTCCTTCCCAGGTACGATTGCTTGTAAATAGAAATAGACATTAATTACCTTGCTATTTCAGAATGCTATCCTCCCATCTCCCCCAGCTCTCACTTGACCCTTTGAAATTTGGGTTCTATTTGGAACGATCTCTTATTAACACATTTGTAATTTCTCTGTTGTCAGTTGCTCTGTTATTATTACCAAAGCTGCCACTAGCTGCTGCCACCACCAGAAACTTCTACCCTAATGGCCCACAGGGATACCTTAAAAATTGGTGCTGGAATTAATCATAGAAAGATAAATGTGAAATATATATAATAGAAGTTACAATCCTCCTATAATTTTCCTGGAAAAATTTATTAATGTTAGCAAACATTAAATTAATCTCAGCAGAATTCCAGAAAGACCACTTTAACTACCTTCGTATAATAACTGTCATCAAAGCATTTTAACAACCCGAGAGAATATAATGCAGCAAAAAATCTCACAATATGAATTCTGTTTTAACTCTTTTATTTCTTTTAAATTAATCATACAAATATATAATTTTAGAAGAAAATACATAGATGCTGTCATCCAACCCCCTAATTTTACAAATGAGGAAACTGAAGGTCCCAAAGAGCTGAATTTACTTGACAAAACCCAGTAATTTATCAACAAACTCAAAACAAAGACCACATCCTTCAGAATCCTAGTTTGGTGTTCTTTCTGCTTTTACTTTTTACTTAATGCAAACCTTTTACTTAATGCAATAATAAAGAAAATTAGAAGGACTCTGCTTAGGTTATCAGATTTGTGATTTTTCTACTTGTATGAATAATAATAATAATTAATAATATTATTTGCAGAGTCTTTACTGGGTGCTAGGTACTACTTTACATTGACTATCTTATTTTATTCTCACAATATTTCTGCAAGTGATTCATCTTTAGTATCACTCTTCTAAAGGGGAAAAAAATGAGTTTAAACACAGGTTTAATTAGCTTGGCCAATTGGTAAATTATGGAGAAACAAATGAAACCAAATAATTTTGTTCCACGTCCCATGCTTGTAGTGATTGTATTATGGAAGTCTGTCATTAGAATTTTTTTTAAATTTTTTAATTTTTTATAAACATGTAATGTATTTTTATCCCCAGGATACATGTCTGTGAATCGCCAGGTTTACACACTTCACAGCACTAACCATAGCACATACCCTCCCCAATGTCCATTATCCCACCCCCCTCTCCCGATTCTCCTCCCCACAGGAACCCTCAGTTTGTTTTGTGAGATTAAGAGTCATTTATGCTTTGTCTCCCTCCCCATCCCATCTTGTCATTAGAATTTTTAAGCAGCGAAAGTGGCGTGCGTGAGTTGAAGAAGTGAAGCATTCAATTAATGGAGTTGGAGGAAACCGTTTCATAACTGATCTAGACAACCAGTAGAAATTCAAGAAATCCACAATCCCGTAACTTTAATTAATTAATTAATTAATTTTTAAATTTAATTTCTTTTCAGTGTAACAGAATTCATTGTTTATGCACCACACCCAGTGCTCCATGCAATACGTGCCCTCCATAATACCCACCACCAAGACTTTATTTATTTGCAGAGAGAAAGCACACACGTGCAGGAGAGAGGGCACAAGCAGGGGGAGCAGCGGGCAGATTGAGAGGGAGAAGCAGCCTCCCTGCTGAGCAGGGAGCCCCTCAACGGAGCCACCCAGGCATCCTGATCCCGTAACATTTTAAACTGAAGACTCTGACATTCATGTGTTTGGATTGCTCTCAATCTGAAGCATGTGCTCCTGGGGCCAGTGATGTGAAGGAAACATGAGCACTGACTGACCATTCTCTCCCGGTTTGTAGATGGGTTTGTCTGTTTGCATAAAAGTTACTGTCTCCTCTGAAGTGAGTGCTACAGATCTCCTCTCGAAGATTCTAAGCGTCTCTCCCTTAGCCAGCAATGTCACAAAAGCCAACTGCTCAGACGACTTCTGAGAAACCTGTTTATGCTAAAGAGCAGAGAATGGGAAAACAATTTTTAGACATCAAGCTTGTAAACAAAGTCTTAATTTGGTTTCTCAAGCTGAGAGCCTCCAGAGAGTAAATTATTTCTTAATGGGAGATATGGACACCACTTTTTACAATTCCTTTATTTAAAGAGAATTAGGGCAGTTTCTAATAAACTTATTTTTATGCCTGCTAGTCTTCTGTTTTCTTTTTTCATTGCCCTGAGTCCCAGTCTTGCTTCTCTCTATCTGGATTCTCTTTCCTCACATTGTTAAATGGTTCTATCTAAAAAGAAGTGATTGCATTTTATTATCACTTCCTGTGAAAGAAAAATGACAATATTTCACAAATTTTGTTGCATGGGTTCCTTTCAGGAATTCTCTAATTCTACTCCCTAGCTTCCACAATTCATCCTAAATCCAGATTTGTTATCTCTCCTAAAATGATTTTTATGTCGTAATTTCATCACCCTAAGAGAAAATCAGAAGGGGCAAATCTAGTGCCTCACCTGGAAATCTGCACAAGCATAGAAGTTATCCTCTTCCACAGACTGGTCAAAAATAGTGGTATTGTAGCCATCAGATTCTAAGACGACACTCAAGGATACAGATTCATTGAGATTTGAAAGGTGGAGACAAGCCTTTTCGGCAGAATGACTCTGCATCACGGAGGAGACCCAAAGTATATACTGTCTACACAAAGAAAGTGATCAACACTTTAGACAAGTATAGCTGAAATGCAAAACATAAAAACAATTTTGGCTTATTGAAATATTCCTGAAATATTTTCATGTTATTACATACAATAAACTTGAGTATGCAGAGAAGGTTGTATCTTAAGAAAAAGATGTCAATTCCCTTCTTACACTTGTTCAAAATTTATAAGGCAAACCAGCACTCAGTCTCAGAAGTTGAAATGGTGAACTACAGTCAAATTTTAACATAGAATGCATTTAATAAGGTCACTTTGCTAGTATATAATAAGAATAAAGGATATAACATTTCCTTACGGTTCTGAAGCCACAGAAACAGCAAAATGAAGCAAAAAGGTACTCAGAAAAATGATGGGCTCCATCTTATCCCAGGATCTGAAACATAAAGACTTCAAGGTAAATATTTAATCTCTCTCTCTCTTTTTTTCTTAGTAGATGTTAGCTGCCCCAACTATGCACTTTCTTTTCTTCCTTCTACTCCGCCGCCTCTCTCTGTACCTCTTTGCTTTTAAAGTCAATGAAGGATCAGCTACGTTTTGGAACAAGTCAAGGGACCCACCAATCACAATTAAATGGCCTCTCCCATTACTTGGCTGGGCGGTGTGTGTGTGGGTGTGTGTGTGGGGGCGGTTGTCATTTTGTATACAACTTCCTCCTCAGGTTCACTGGATGCTGCTTTCTGCTTTTGGAATCACCAGCACAGGTTGTACAGGAAGAAAGAGAAAACAAAGAAAGCGGTTGTGTGACATGTGGGGGTTCATTAGTTTAATTCAGCATTTCCGTTCCAGGGCTGACTGCAGTATCAAAAGCATTAACAGATAGGAGTTTGCACTTGGAAGAAAAATACCTCTTCGAAGAGCTATTATCATCCCAATTGCCAAAAGGTAAATTTTTCAGGCTGCTGAGAAAAGTAGTGTATCTGATGTTGTCAAAACAGAGATGCAATTAGATATCTCAATATAGGCTCATTTTACAGATAAATGAAACTGTTATTCTTTTATAAATTCCTAATACAGAATACAACCTTTACAATGTTGATATGTAGTCAACATTTACTATGATTTTCTCAGGAAGATTTTCTTTACAATGTTCAGTATTCTTTTTTACCCTAAATATAATAAAAACAAATAAATAAAAGGTAATAAATTTATGTGTGAGTGCGTACACACCCACTGATCACTTCTTAGCCAAAAAAAAAAAAAAAAAAAGAGGGAGGAAGGGTTTTATCATAATTTTGATTGTAAAATATTTCTTTCTTTTTTTTTTTTTAAAGATTTTATTTATTTATTTGAGAGAGAGGCAGTGAGAGAGCATGAGCGAGGAGAAGATCAGAGGGAGAAGCAGACTCCCCGTGGAGCTGGGAGCCCGATGCGGGACTCGATCCCCGGTCTCCGGGATCATGACCTGAGCCGAAGGCAGTCGTCCAACCAACTGAGCCACCCAGGCGTCCCTGTAAAATATTTCTAAAGGGAAAACGAGCCATACCAAAGAAACTGACCACCTCTTGACTGTGTCTCTTGTGTGTTAATTTTCCCACTTACCTTCCTCCTTTTTTTTAAAAAAAAACATATTTTTTATTGCAAGTATTGATGGAGGTAAAACATCTGGTTTGATGACTGTTACATTGTGTCATGAAGAGAGAACTGGTTTCAGTCAGGCTGGCCGGCAACAGGGCAAGGGCAAATCCAAAGGGGAAAACAACAGGAAGTATACAGATGAGGAGCTGTAGTGAGGTAGTAAGAAGCCTCAAGAACGTGAGAGGGAGGGCTCCTAGTGGAGCACACTTTGTGCTCCAGTGCAGAAGTATGTTCACAAAAGCTCTGACCCTGTTGCTCTCTTAGTACAACTGAGACATTGCTCCCTTCCTCATTTCTATATACGATTTTGGGTTTTGTCTGTCTTTTCTCTAACCCGGCGTAGGAAACCAGCTCCCCTGAAATCTCTGCTTCAGTGCTAATGTTCAATTCTTGAGCCGTCCTGCTAGTTTTATGATTTAATTTATTTCCCCTGGAACCTCAAATTGTTCCCCTCTGTTTTTGAATAACACCTTAACCTCTGATATCCCCTCAGGCTTATTATTGGAACACTCTCTTCACTCCACTTCCCAGACTCACAAAATAAATGAAATCACTAACTTCCCAAACAATTAAAGCTCACCAGCTTTTACTCACTAGTATTCAAGATAAACGGCTCCATGAGACAGATTGCTTAGAGATCCAAGCAACTAATTCTTTATTCCCATGGCTGATAAATCCAAAGGATTGAAACTTCTCTAAAATATTTGCATTTTTCTGGGGCACCCGGGAGGCTCAGTGGGTTAAAGCCTCTGCCTTCGGCTCAGGTCATCCCAAGGTCCTGGGATTGAGACCCGCATCTAGCTCTCTGCTCAGCAAGGAGGCTGCTTTCCCCTCCCTCTGCCTGCCTCTCTGCCTCCTTGTGATCTCTGTCTGTCAAATAAATAAAAATCTTTAAAAAAAAAAAAAAAGAGTCATACCCTCCACTGACTGAGAGGTCGCCTCCCCTCCAAAATAAAATCTTAAAAAAAAAAAATTTGCATTTTTCCAAATGTAAAACTTTTATGCTGATTAAGTGACACTGTTTATCTTAACTTTAATCAAGGCAATTTACTGCTAACAAAAATGTATGTTTTACCCAATTGTCTTAATTCATCTTCAGGACTAACATGTTTTTATGATATCTCTTTACCCAAATATAATTTTATCTGATTAAGGGGGTCTTCAGGTTAATGGGCTTTTCTCCCAGAGACTTCAGGCATGAGTCCAAACTTATCTGTTGAATACTTGTGATGTATCAGCAATAGTGTTAGGTTTTAGAGGTCAAAAGATGGATAAGAATCAATTCTCTAAAGCAGTTTACCTTCTAGTAGAGACGAGAATGAAGAAAGGTAGGAGGGGAGGATAGAAGAAAAGGAAGAAAGAAAAGAAAGGGAAGGAAGAAAGGAAGAGAGGGAAAGGGGGAAGGACATGGGAGAAGGGAAGAAGGAGAGAAAGGTTGAAGGAAGAGAGAAACTACAGACTCACAGTACTCACCATGTAGCAGGCAGTATACTGGGGCTGATGGTGACGGTATCTCACTGAATCCTCAGAAAATATGTATTATGTCTTCTCATCTTACAGATAAGAATATACAGTCTCAGAAAAAGTCATTAATTTTCATGGAGTTTCTCAGAAAGTAAGTCTGGGAAGAAATTCTTTTAATAATCATAAATTGAATGACATCAAAGTGTATGTTCATATGTAAGAATATGAAAGGACAGGGATTAATATACTATGTTCTAAGTTCTCAGTAGGTTTCTGTTAAGCAAAGGCAAATGCAATGGAAAACCTATTACATCATCATTTGACAGATTCAATACTATTTGAATTATTGGTATTTACTGCTACAGGAATAACTCTATTTACTTATTCATTCAGTACATATTTATTAAGTACCTACTATCTACCAGAATTGTGGTAGATGATAGGAATGAAGAGGTGAATTTAAGTTTTGGGGTTTTCATTCCATCAGGAAGGGCAGAGGCTCAGTAACTAATAACTCATTATAATCATGGTAAGTATCACAGAAGAGGAACAACAACAGGGCACCATGGGAATGCGTGTTGGGGAGAGCTTAGTATTACACCATGTCCTGGTAATGAACAGATGAGTGAGCCCATTTCTTTTCCTAGAATAGTTCACTGTTCCCTCAGCAGAATGTGTCAACACAAAATGCAATGCCATGTGCTGCAAAAACTACCCTATATTGAAACCATGAGCAGTGCTTAGTGGAATCACATTAAAACAATAAATTGGAAAGTTGGAAAAGAATTTAATAAGAAGGCTTTGAGTTGGGAATATTTTTTTTAAAGATTTTATTTATTATTATTTGACAGACAGAGATCACAAGTAGGCAGAGAGGCAGGCAGAGAGAGGAGGAAGCAGGCTCCCTGCTGAGCAGAGAGCCCGATGGATGCGGGGTTCTATCCCAGGACCCCGGGATCATGACATGAGCTGAAGGCAGAGGCTTTAACCCACTGAGCCACCCAGGTGCCCCTGAGTTGGGAATATTAACATGATTATGAATTTCCAGGTACAGTAGAAATTGAAGAAACTATTATGGATGTAACAGCTTTAGAAAAGTTTTTTTAAATTCAAGTATAATTACTATACAGTGTTATATTATTTTCAGGTGTATGGTACAATGATTCAACAATTCTATCCATTACTCAGGACTCATCATGATAAGTGTACTCTTAATCTTTCATCTATTTCACCCATTCCTTCACCCACCTCCTTTCTGGCAAACACCAGTTTGTTCTCCGTATTTAAGATTCTGGTTTTTTGTTTGGGTCTTTTTTTTTTCTTTGTTCATTTGTTTCTTAAAGTCCACATATGAATAAATCATATGGTATTTGTTTTTCTCTGACTGACTTATTGTGCTTAGCATTATACCCTCTAGATCTATTCATGTTGTGGCAAATGGAAAGATTTCATTTTCCTTTATGGTTGAGTAGTATTCCATTGTATATGTGTATACCACAGCTTCTATGGTTCCATTCATCTATGGTTGGGTTGGGCTGCTTCCATATATTGGCTATTATAAATAATGCTACGAAAATCGTAGGGGTCCATACACCTTTTCAAGTTAGTTTTTTGTTTTCTTTAGGCAAATACCCAGTAGTGGAATTACGGATCATATGGTATCTGTGTTTTGAATTTTTTGAGGAGCCTCCACACTATTTTCCACACTGGCTGCTCCAGCTTGCACTCCTACCAATCGTGCATGAGCATTTCTTTTTCCTCATAACTTCACCAACATTTGTTGTTTCTGAAATAACAGCTTTTTGAAGAAAACTATAAAACTACAATCAAATATTATGTATATTTTTTAAATGATTGGTCCTATTGGTGGAGAAAGCAACATGGCATGCAATGACATTCAATAAGGAGATTGAGAAAGGTTGTGGTTGGCTTGTGAGAAGTCTTTTTCTTGTGCTAAGGAGACTGAATATTATTTTGAAGGATAATGGATATAATGACTGTACTCCATGGAAAAGAGAAAGGAGTAAAAATATGGCAAGAGAGCCATATATAAGTCTTCTCAAAGACTATTCTAAGTTACAAAGGTAAGAGACTGAACAATGGCAGTATCTCCTCAAGAAACATTTTTTATACTCCAGTTGAGCGACATTGCAATTAGATAAGATAGAAAAGACAAAATGAATATATAGATGAAGTGATGATTTAAGTCTGGTATATACTAAACATGAGGGAACTACAGTGCAATAAAGATGGTATACCCAGTAGACAGTTTAAATAATAAATCCGGTGGCCTGAAAAAAGTTGGAGATGTGAACATAGATTTGGAAATCATTACATCACATATATGATGTTAAATCTCATGGATTGCTAAAGTTATAGAGGAAAATCATTAACAAAGAGAAAGAGGGCAGCCAATGGTATCAGAAATCCTGGTGAAGATCTAGCTTCTCTGCTACTTCAGCTGAGTGATATTTATCAGGCATGGGGCAATATTGGTTTATTTCCCTAGCACCATTGAGGTGGATCTGAGGCAATGCCTTAAAATGTTTTGACATTATATGTCACACAAATTCTTTGAGCAACAAGAAAAATTTTCTTAGCTACATAATTAATAATAATCAATTTTAAGTGTCAGAAATTTAAAATATTTCAGAGTTCCTGAGAAAATCTTGAACTTCTGGCTTCCCTTTATGCAATGTTTAAGTCAACACTACAAATAAGAGTATTTCTCAAGACCAGTAATATATAGACAGTTAATTATGTTTTAAAATAAAACTATTCAGTTCCTGATGTTGCAATCCATTGAAAAGGAAATCACCTTCTCCTCCTAAAACAACCTGTTTGACAAGTGAAATCGCCCTTCTTGTTCTCAGATGTTTATCTTCTGCATCACTGATTGGTTGTTAAGGCTGCCAAGAAATTTCTAATCACACAATACCCACCTGTGGATAAGTGATTAAAATAAAAGTAATGGGGAAAAACAGATGGATGATGAATGGCCACGTGAATACTTACGATATGACTAGATTTACAAAGCCATAGTTTTCAACTCTGCAAACAAAAATCATCAGGGTCGACGGTGAGATTATTCAAGATCATTTAGGGCAGTTTTATCCTTCCATTTGCCTAAACACCCACTACCACTCCTAAATAATATTAATCCCCCCAAACAGACAAATAAATTTACAGACGAATGTCAAATGGAGTCTTTACCAATTGCTATCATCCATAAAGGGGTTCAGACACCTTCAGTTCTACAACCCTTTCCTTTACTAGAGAAAAAGGCTGAGGTGAGGGGTGGATGAGATAGAGGAAGAATGCATAAGAATGATAATATGATAGCATTCATAGTTACGTGATTCTTTGCTGGAACCACCGTCCACCTGGAAATTTCTGTGACTGTCCTAGCTTGACCCATGGAACTCTTGTTCTTTCTCTTCTAGAGGGCATGATCTGTGAGTATCCCATTTTCATCCTCCAAAAATGTCAAAAAACTATGAAGAATCTGAGGTTTTATCCTATTTTCAAGCTAACAAGTTAGCTATCTATTTCGTGAATGCCAGCAGAAGACACTAGACTCCTGGAGCAGAAACAAACAACTTATAATTCATGGTAAGCAGTTTAAATCACATGTTCACTTTGGTTTCCATCGTCCCTCCCAGTTCCACTGGGACAACATTGGGTGACCCAGAGAGATACTGCATAGGTAGTGGATGTGAGTCACAGCTCAGCAGCCCCAGCCATAAGAAACTTTGATCTTGGGTCACCTGGGTGACTCGGTTGGTTAAGTGTCTGCCTTTGGCTCAGGTCATGATCCTGGGGTCCTGGGAATGAGCCCCATGTCAGGCTCTCTGCTCAGTGGGGAGCCTGCTTCTTCCTCTCTCTCTCTCCCTGCCATTCTGCCTGCTTGCGCTCTCTTTCTGTCTGTCAAATAAATAAATAAATAAATTCTTAAAAAAGGGAAACTTTGATCTTTTACAGTAGGCTTCCAACAAACCTACCTGATCTTTGCTTCAGACAAAGGTTATTCCTTTTAAATACTAAAAATAGCTTAAATAATTTTTTTTTTAAATAAAAGAGACATTACTTCCATTATAATGGACAGCAAGTGAATCTTCCTTCTGCTCTGGAGGAAGACATGGTCTGTATTATCCAAAGCTGTCCACTGTATCCTTGAAAAGACAGTCTGGGAGAAAAAATTGTTAGTGTCTCTATTCCCACAATGTGCAGAAAAACCTGTGGACAGTTGTCTACCAGTAATATTTGTATATTGTATGTATTGTTTTGCTCTTTCTTTTTTAATTTACTAATCTTTTTTAGAAATCTTACATGGAGGGCGCCATCATTGGCTTTTACAAAAACAGAGATATAATTATCTGGACCCTTAGATTAATTTGAATCTTTTGCCCCTAGGAACAGTGCTGCAATAACTTCTAATATAATCTTTTTATACATGGACAAGTGTTATCAGTTGGAAAACTTTGCCAGAAGGGGAACTGACTGGGTCAAAGTTAATGTAATTTCAATTGGAATAAAGACTGGTTAACTGTCTGCATATGCGCTGTAGCATTTAGCACTACCACTAGGGATGCCTGTTAGATAACTGCCTTGTCAACAGAATGTACAGGCCAACTTTGAGACTCGTCCCAATACGGTAGGTGAAAATAGTAGTTTTGGTTTGTGTTTTATGATGAGTGAAATTGAACATCTTTTCATTGTTTAAATGCCATGTGTATTTGTTTATTTGCTAAGTTTGGTTAAAACGTTTTTTGTTTATTTTTCCACTGGGTTGTTCTGATTTGTTTCCATTTCTGGTAGCTCTCTATACCCAAAGAAAATGAGCTCTTGGTGTTGTCATGTTTTCATTTGTCTTTGACATTGCTTATGACTTTTTTTCTTTAAATGATGCAGGCACCTTTATTTTTATGTAGACGAATTTTAAAATCTTTATTTTAAAATTTTGTTTATTTAATTTTAAAATACGTGTTAGGACATGTAAGGGGAGGTAAGACGCGTGGTGTAAGCAAAGTAAAACTCAAGTCTGCTTTTGTAGAAGGTGGTGATTGAGCAATACACAATCTCTATGATTCCTTCTATGTTTATACATCCTACCTCTGAGGTTAGACTAACTGATATTCCAAGAAATAAATAGAATCGATTGTTTGGGAGAGCAAGTAGTCATTTCCATGGTGCCAAGGCAGTAATTTGCATTGTTCCAGGAAGGAGGAAGGAGAATCAGTTGCTTGCTGTGACTTGGACTCTGCCTAATTGGTCTGGAATTGTGCAAATTAGTACAACAATATTTGATTAATCTAGTCCAATGCAAACATGGGCAGATTTCTTTCTTACCAAACCCATTCTGGGACCAAAGGAAAAAAAAAATCCAAGGGTAACTCAGCTTTTAGAAAGTCAGGCATTTTCCTTTGTAAACTAAAGATTGTATAAATAAGAAAGCACTTATTTGGGATTAGAAAATATTCTAGAGTCACAAATGACTAAATCTTTGTTGAAAGCCTCTTAAAGGGACGCCTGGGTGGCTCAGTTGGTTGGACGACTGCCTTCGGCTCAGGTCATGATCCCGGAGACCCGGGATCGAGTCCCACATCGGGCTCCCAGCTCCACGGGAGTCTGCTTCTCCCTCTGACCTTCTCCTTGCTCATGCTCTCTCACTGCCTCTCTCTCTCAAATAAATAAATAAAATCTAAAAAAAAAAAAAAAAAAAAAAAAAAAAAAAAAAAAAAAAAAAAAAAAAAAAAAAAAAAAAAAAAAAAAAAAAAAAGAGAAACACCAAACTTTAAAAAAAAAAAAAAAAAAGAAAGCCTCTTAAAGATATGAATGGTATATGTTTTTTCTTTTTTCTATTGACATGTGATATCTTTAAAGTATTACAAAGAGAGAAGCCACCAATCTATTATCCTATATCTAACAAAAGAAATGGAGCATTTTCCAATTGTAAAATCCTTATTGTTCTAGATAGCCTTGACCAAGAATAAATGTGCCTTTCTTTTTAATCGTGGCCTAGTTTTGAAGAAATAACACAACTGCACAAGTTAACCCTTTGTAGAGCAAAACTGGTGATGGTTCAGCTAGTTAAGTCACTCAGTATACCTGTGAATTCTACTTTTTCATAGTTTTATCCTATTGCATCAATAAAATTAAGAACATCCTATATGATTCATTCCACATCACTCACAAACTTTCAAATACATTTGAATCCATTTTCCTCAACTATCTCTTTTCTTCTTTTAATGTCAGAAGATTAAATGTCCCTCCTTCATTTAAGGTAAAATCTTCCTCCACCTGTATTTTAGATCCTATTCTATTCATGTCTTTGAAATCTTACTTCTTAAATAATTGGGCCATGGCTAAAACAAGGTAATATTTTGAACCAACTAGTTTTTGCCTCATTGTATCTGTAGGAGTACAGTTTTGCTAATGCTTTTGCAATATGCAATCGAACAAAAAATGTTACCAAAAATAGACAAAAATACTCCCTCTTTCAATATTTAAGTCAAAGCACATTCACTTTCCTCTGTATTACAATACGTAGGACTATGGACTTTAGCCTACTTATGAAAATAACCAAGAATAACCCTGGGACACCTGGGCATCTGCCTCCAGCTCAGGTCACAATTCTGGCCGAGGTCCTGGGATGGAGCCCAGTATTGGGCTCCCGGCTTCATGGGTAGCTTGCTTCTCCCTCTTCCACACTCCTTGCTTGTGTTCTCTCTCCCGCTGTGTCTGTCTTTGTCAATAAATAAATAAAATGTTAAAAAAAATAAAAAAGAATAACCCTGAGGCTTGAGGTGCCTGGCTGAAGGAGCTGCCCTTGCATGGAGCCAGTATAACTAACAGAGGTCAAGACTCTAAACAAACTACTGGGTATTTACCCCAAAGATACAGATGTAGTGAAAAGAAGGGCCGCCTGTACCCCAATGTTCATAGCAGCAATGGTCACAGTCGCCAAACTGTGGAAAGAACCAAGATGTCCTTCAACAGAAGAATGGATAAAGAAGATACTAAGGTATTTTCTGAAAGCCTCCTGAAGCCACCAGCACAGCTCAGAAGTATGGGAGAGGGGGCACCTGGGTGGCTCAGTCAGTTAAGCCTATGCCTTCAGCTCAGGGCATGGTTTCAGGGTCCTGGGATGGAGCCCTGCGTCGGGCTCCCTGCTCAGAAGGGAGTCTGCTTCTCCCTCTCTCAGCTCAGGCTCTCACTCTGTCTCTCTTAAATAAATAAAATCTTAAAAAAAGAAAAGAGGAAAGAAATTTCTTAAAAAAAAAAAAAAAGAAGCATGGGAGAGTAAAGGTGCTCTTAGCAGCCTCCTGCAATAGAGGACAGGAGCCAATGGACAGATGTTCCCACCTCCCATCCTCTGGGTCACAATTCTGGATCAGTCTTTTTTGTCTGTATTTGTTTGTATACTTCACAAACCTTACCTTGGGGCCCATTTGGGCTGAGCCTTATCTTTTACCCTTCTTTCTTTTTCCTGTATCTCTCTCTCTTTCTCTCTCTCTCTCTTTTTTTCTGCTTTCTCTCTTTCTTTTTTTCTTTTATTTGGGTGGGGACTCTTGATTGCTCAGAAGCATTCCAGGGTGCACCTTCACTGCACCAAGGTCAGTACATCCAGCTACAACCATTCAGCCATCTCTCACCAAAATGACTAGGAGGAGGAATGGCCAGCAGAAGAAAAATTTAGAGGATGGGCCCTCTGCAACAGA